>RJWJ010016553.1:0-34283 GCA_004363605.1 Indri indri
TCAGGAATGTACAAAACCTATTGGGTACAATGTATGCTATTCAGGTGATGGGTACACTAAAAGCCCAGACTTAACTACTATACAATATATACATGTAACAGAATTCAAGTTGTACCCTGTAAATATATTGAAATTTAAAAACAAATTTAGAAGAATGTACAGATAAATAGAATACCTATTTCATTTCATTGTAGATGAAAGTATGTCAATACAAGTGGTAACAAATCTGATTGCTTATTAATCAAATCATGGGAATTCATGGACTATTTTTGATAAGTCAGACACTGCCATAATTAGAGATAAATTATATGGGTTCTCACAGGAAAGTAGCTGTGAACCACATTGCCAAGATGGTGTTTATTGGCACAGTCTGAGTATCGCTTCAGGGCACAGTGCTTGGAAGAAGTATGGGACACCAAAGGCAAACCATTAGACATATATACCCTTCTACCCGCTTAGAATAAAATTCCCATTCCTCTGTGAAAGGCTCCCACTTGGTTGTGACTCCAGCTTATGAGGCTGGGCTACTTGGCTGCTGTGGAGAGAGTAGGTCACCAGGTTAGGATTTCTGGGGTGACTAGAGTTGGCAGGAATCTCTGTGGAACATAAAGCTGATTTTACCTCTTCGCATTTAGATCTACTGCCTGATTCCACATGGAAGGCTTTCCTTACTTTTATTCATTTTAAAAAATTCCATACCTTCTGAATGGACTCTAGTGAATTGTACCAGGATTTAAAGAGACTTTGTGGTGAAAAATTCCATGGCAGCTCTCCATGGTAGAAGGAACTATGTTTAGATCAAATTTCGATGCACACAGATACATGTTCATGCACACACATGCACACATGCACACACACCCACACACCTTCCTGTGGAAACTTCCTTGCAAATGCATATGCATTTGTTGGTCCTTATTGATTTGGTGGACAATGTTTATCCAATATTCTTTTTATTCTTCCTGTTTTTGTTTTTTTTTTTCTTTGAGACAGGGTCTCACTCTGTCACCCAGGCTAGAGTGCAGTGGCGCCTCATAGCTCGCGGCAACCTCGACCTCTTGGGATGAAGAGATCCTCCTGCCTCATCCTCCTAAGTAGCAGGGACTACATGTGGACTCCACCAAACTTGGCTAATTTTTTAATTATTTTTTTGTAGAGATGAGGTCTTTCTATGGTGCCCAGGCTAGTCTCAAACTCTTAGCCTAAAGCAATCCTCCTGCCTTAGCCTTCCGAAGTGTTGGGATTATAGGCACAAGCCACCACATCCAGGCTGTTTATTAAATACTCCATCAGGGACACAAATGCATTGATCTCATCGCCAAGGAACTGAAAGTAAGTTCATGTCACTAATTCTTTCAAAAGACTCAGGCAGCAGTAATCATGAAGCCATTTATTAACACAACGAATTTGAGAATACACTTTTAATTCCAATTGTAATTTTATTTTGTCTAGAGGACATTGATTCTGTTTTGCCATGCTGCTTCTGTAAATGGAAGGAAAACAGAATTATGATTCAAATTATCAACATAATGAAAAATCATTTGTATTCTTTTTTTATTACTTGGACTGACACCTAGTGAATAAGATAACTACATATTATTTAGAAGAGCTTTGCACAGAGAGGAAAGGCAAAATCCTAATTAACCATCTGTCAAGTGTTTAAAATTATAAAGTCATGGGGGGGGGGTAACAATTAATATTACTTACGATGCAGGACCTGCTTTAGCCAGGATAAATAACAGATTTTTTTTAACACAGAAAAGAGCTGTCAATTTCTTATTAAAATGGCTTTTGAAAGGATCATAGTTACAGGTAGTTCAAAAATGTTGACAAGTGAGGTCGGCACAGCTGAACATTTGAGATCTGTCGAAGCTACCAGATTCAGAGCAGGACTCACTAGGATTGAAGGGAGGTGGAATGCCTTCAATGAATGTGTTGTCTTTTTCCCCCATTTCACTTGACTGGGCTTTGCACAGGGTGGAAAAAAGTATTCTGTGTGCTGTCTGTCACAGTCTGATGCCCTCACATTGCATGTGATCTGGGTATTACATTTGAAACTTTCCCACCAACCCCATCTGTTTTCTATCATAAGCGTGCTGGATATAGATACAAGGCCTTAGAGAGCTAGCCTGAGTTTCTAAGTCCAAGTTCTTTCCTCCAGAGAAGATTTCTGACAGGAGGCACAGGACATGTGGAGACTGTATTCCGAAAACAATTTAATGAAAGATGATTTATAGAGTTATGTGCAGGGCTTAGGAAATCCATAGATGTTGAAGCACCCAAGAGCCTAATGAGTGTGGAAACTGGGAAGCCATTTCCCCTCCTAGGCCCCCAGGAGGTGAAAGCTGGAAGCATGGAGAAGTGGCTGGGCTGGTAGGATCATCAGTCTTATGGATGCAGCCACCTCTGTAACATGATGCCAGAAGAGGGAAAGAGCTGAAGAAGAAACACCCAGAACTCTCTCTCCCACTGCCTCTACTCTCTTGCTGGTGCATCCCATCGGCTGAACTTAATCAGAGCAAGGGGGAAAGTAGGCTGGGTAATAGAATCCAAAAGGGTATCCAAGAACTTGGTGGGAAGAGAATTGCAGAGAAGACAAAGGGGCGATGTGAAAAAGAAGGATAACAAGCACAGCGGATAAGGCTGGAGAGAAGATGGATGGCATAAACAGTTGAGCTCTCTTGCAGACATTGTTCTGAAGAGATGAGCTTACCTGCTCAGGGCACAAGAGATGCCAAGGCCCTTCCTTTTGGTTTTGTGCGAAGAGATTGTTTTACTTTGAAGTTTATAAAGTCAACAAAAGGATCTGTTGAGAAAAACTAGACCCACATGTTTGAAAGGACGACACATACTATTAATAGTCATAACAGTTTACCTTTCCACCTACCCATTTCTTTCAACCACAAATTAAAAAACCAGTTTAATCTAGCGAGTTGAGAAAAGCACCAAATCATTGTGGGACATAGAAAAACTTTTGAGGAAACTCAATTAATTGCCTAATTGCAGAAGACAGTTTGGCAGGGAATAGGGAAACACAAAGACCCTCGAGTATACATGGAGGGCCAGGGCCCATTCATAGTGATTTGAGTCAGGCTGATTGACAGATTAACTCAACCCCTTCAGCTGGTGTGGCTGAGGTTGCATAAAAGGCCTTCCTGGTCTCGTCAGGGTTGGTTTAGGACCAGGGCAAGATAAAGGCTGGGGGTGGAAGTCACCAGTTATTTCAGCTGCAGATGGTTGAGATGTACAGCCACCAACAGTCTTTAGTAACTTTCAAGCAGCAAGAAGAACTCTTTTATATAGTGTAAGTGTTGTCTAAGATGGAAAGAAGAGGCTTTACAGTAAATTAGTCCTGCGACAGTCTCAATTCAAAACATTCTAACTCCTTAAGCATATTTGTGTAAACTTTCCTATCCTGACCTCTGAAGATAAAAATAAAAGATAATAATTTCATTAATATACCTCAATGACAATGCCACATGGCTTTTTACCTAGACTACATATCTAGTGTTTTAGTGATTTCTTCCTAGAGAGTCAAGATATCAATGTTTCAATTTTAAAATTATATTCTATATTAGAAAACTTGTTAAATCAGAAGACGCAGCATAGAAAAGATACTATCATTTAATTAAAATATTCTGATTCTTTATTTAACAAAGTATGACAAATCCAATTCGAATTAATTATACCAACAATAACACACTGCAGACTGTGAGTTCTGTCTTCCTGCACTCTAAATTAGATCAGGCAGAACAAAACATCTCTTTTGTTTTATAAAGAAAAAGACATAAATTGACCTAATTGAAATAAAATATGGAATGTTTAACAATGTCAATTTCTCAGTTTCTTGAAATTGGTTAACGGTTATATAATAAAAGTTAAATGGAATTTCATGGATTACAATAGCATCTTTTTTTCCCCTTAAGACACATACCCAATATTCAGGTTGTTTTGTAAAATGTTTATTCATTTAGAATTATTACAAACGTTTACATTATTTTATATTTTTATTAATTCATACATTACATAGTTTATAATACTAAGTTTATATTTTATCTAGCTACTTTACCTACCCTAAGAACACTGGAGATTAACATGTATTCACAAATTCTAAAAATTTCAACATTTAAAAAGACAGTTTGCTACCCATCCTATTTGAGAACAGAAGGTTAAATCAGATGACACATTTCCTGATTCTAAGAGTGTTTTAAATCAGTACAACAAAGCAAATGCTTTGAGTTTATAATGCATGTATCAATTAGAAAAAAAATATTTTTGTTTTCATTTATAAAATGTTGCAGCCACTGTGAAAAACAGTTTGGCAGTTTTTCAAAAAGTTAAACATAGAACTACTATATGACCCCGTAATTTCACTCCTGGGTATATACCCAAAAACAATTGAAAGCAGGGTTTTGAACAGATATCTGAATACCAAGCTTTAATCAGGAAGAAATAGAGATCCTGAACAACCAGTAATGAATAATGAGAGTGAAATAGTAATAAAACCCCCCCAACATAAAAAAGCCCTGGAACAGGTGGATACATACCTGAATTCTACCAGACCTTCAAAGAAGAAATGCTACCCATTCTATTGAAACTGATTCATAATATCGAGAAGGAGGGAATCCTCCCTAACTCAATGAAGTCATATCACCCTGATACCAAAGACAGGAAAAAAACACAACAACAACAAAAAAAGAAAACTACAAACAAATATCCCTTATGAATAGATGCAAAAATTCTCAACAAAATATAAGCAAACTGAATTTCGATAGCGCATCAAACAGATAATCCACCGTGATCAAGTGGGATTCATCCCAGGAATACAAGGATGTTTCGATATATGCAAATCAATAATTGTGATTCCCCACATAAACAATTAAAAAACAAGACCATATGATCATCTCAATAGATGCAGAAAGGGCATTTGATATAATCTAGTACCCCATGATAAAAACCCTCAATGAACTATGTATATAAGGAACATACCTCAAGATAATAAAATAATATATGACAAATCCACAGCCAAAGCCATACTGAATGGGGAAAGGTTAAAAGCATTCCCCCTAAGAACTGGAACAAGACAAGGATGCCCACTGCCACCACTTCTATTCAACATAGTACTGGAAGTCCTAGCCAGAGAAATCAGGCAAGAGAAAGAAATAAGTGGCATCCAAATTAGGAAACAGGAGGTCAAACTATGTCTGTTTGCTCACTATATGACCTTATAGCTAGAAAACCCCAAAAACTCTATCAAAAGACTCCAAGAACTGATGAATAAACTCAGTAGAGTTTCAGTTTACAGAAATACACCAATCAATAGCATTCCTATATACTAATAGTAGCCAAGATGAGAGTCAAATCAAGAACTCAGTAATATTTACAGGCTCTAAAAGAAAATAAAATGCCTAGGAATATACTTAACCAAGGAGGTGAAAGGTCTCTAGAAGGAGAGCTACAAAACACTGATGAAAGAAATCAAAGACGACACAAACAAATGGAAAAATGCCCTATGCTCATGGATTGGAAGAATCAACATTATTAAAATATGCATACTGCCCAAAGTGATTTACAGATTCAATGCAATTCCCATGGAAATTCCAATGTCATTTCTCATGGATCTGGAAAAAACAATTCTAAACTTCATATGGAACCAAAAAAGACCCCAAAGATCCAATGCAATTCTAAGCAAAAGAACAAATCTGGAGGCATCACATTACCAGGCTTCGAACTATATTATAAGGCTACAGTGACCAAAAAAGCATGGTACTGCTATAAAGGTAGAGACATAGACCAATGGAACTGAATATATAATTCAGAAATAAAACCATATAGCTATGACCAACTTATTTTTGACCAAGCAGACAAAAACAAACACTGGGGAAAGGATGCCCTATTCAATAAATGGTGCTGGGAAAACTGGATAGCCACATGCAGAAAAATGAAACTGGATCCCTGTATCTCACCATTTACAAAAATTAACACAAGATGGATTAAAGACTTAAATGTAAGACCTGAATCCATAAAAATTTTAGATGAAAAGGTAGGAAAAACTCTTCTGGACATTGGCCTATGCAAGGAATACCACATGTTCTCACATGTGGGAGCTAAATGAGGGATACATATAGTCATAAAGTGGTATAATGGACATTGAAAACTAAGAAGGGTTTGAGGAGGGTGAGGGATAGAAATGTGCCTATAAGGTACGGTGTGCACTATTCTTGTAATGGGTACACCAAAAGCCCTGACTTCAGCATGATACAATTTATCCATGTAACAAAAAGCACTTGTACCCTCTAAATTTTTCTGAAATAAAGAAGAATGAAATTTTAGTATACGTTTCAACATTGATGGACCTTGAAAACATTATGCTTAGTGAAATAAGACAGACACAGAAGGACACATACTGTATGATTCCATTTGCAAGAGCGGTCTACTAGAATAAACAAATTCATAGTGACAGAAAGCAGAATAAAGGTTACCAAAGGCTTTGCGGAGGAGGAAAGGGGAATTATTGTTTAATGAGTACAGAGTTTATTTTAGGAATGATAAAAAAATTTGAGTATAGATAGTGGTAATGGGTACACAGCATTGCGAATGTAATTAATGCCACTTAAGTGTATACTTATAAGTAGTTAAAATGATAAATACTATGTTACATATATTTTACTACAATAACAAGAAATATAAAAAAACAGAAATTCCATTCAAATTTACTTTAATATTTTTTAATGACTACTATTCATGGCACCTAATAAAATAGGCTGTTATGATATTTTCCCTCTGGATACTTACATTCTAATATGATGAATGACAAAAAGCTACAAGGGATTTAAGGAAGAAGAATTGGTGTTGATTTGGGGGAATTGTGTAAAGGAGAAAGGAGTTGGTGGATTGTTCTGTGGCCTGTGATGGATATCTAAAATGGCAATGACAGAACATAAGGTTAAATCAAGTGACACATTTTCCTGATTCTGAAAATGTAAATCAGGACAACAAAGCAAATGCTTTGACTTTAAAATGTGTGTATCAGTTAGAAATATATTAGACATGTAAGGAGGAGGAAGATCTGTAGGAGATACAGTTCAATTGTATGAAGGCATGGGGCTGCTTGGAAAGGAAGTATTGAAAGATAAGTCTTCAGGCAGAGAGGCATTTGGGAAACTGAGAATATGGAGTTCCACTGTTGATAGTTTAGAGACTTTTGGACCTTGAACCATTTTTACTTGTTTCCTTTCACTCAGTTCTTTTTGTGGTTAGGCACTCTATTAGCAGTATTTTTTAAATTTTTTATTTCTTTTTTCTTTTGAACTCCCCACCCCTGCCCCCTCAGGTAACCCAGGAAACCAGGAACATCACCCCTCCCCGCTACCCCCAATCTGGTCTCAAACCCACTTTCCTGCTGTTGGCAGTATTAAGAACAACATTGAAATATAAATTTCCTAATTCAGTGCCATGAATGATTAGATTCTTGTATAATATTTTGTGATTTTCCCCTCCTGAGCTAACAGAGATGTCACCTAGGTTTGTAGGCAGAAGAAAAATGACTTCCTGAAGATGTTCCTGCCCTAACCCCCAGAAAATGAATATGAATGTTGATATGGATATGTTATGTTACTTGGCAAGGGTGAATTAAGGTTGCAGATAGAATTGAGGTTGCTAATCAGCTGACCTTAGAATGAGATTATACTGGATTTTCCGGGTGGCTCAATGTAATTACAAGACTGCTTCAAATGCCAGTGGGATGACATCATAAGGCTTGGCTGGCCATTGCTGGCTGTGAAGTTGAAGGAGAGTCTGACCCAACGACCGCAGGCAGCTTCCAGAAGCCGGAAATGGATTTTCCCCTAGGGCCTATAAAAGGAATAAAGCCCTGCAACAACCTTGAGTTTAATTTAGTGAGACTCATTTTAACTTACAGCTAGAACTGTAAGGTAATAAATTTGTATTGTTTTAAGCCACTAAGTTGGTGGTAATTGGTGACTGCAGCAATAATAAACTAACATAGTAACCCATAGAATGAAAGAACAGAGATGGTGACTCTCTCTCCCTTTACTCCTTAAGGTTCTTCTCAGTGTGGTGATATACAACTGCCCCCAGGATTAAGCACTAGGATTTTTCAACCTTGACACTACTAACATTTTTGTCTGAATAATTCTTTGCTGTGGAGGCTGTCCTGTGTATTGTAGGATGTTTAACAGCATTCCTGATCTCTACCACCCAGATACCAGTAACTTCCCTCCTCTGATCTGACACCAAAAATGTCTCTAGATATTGCCAAGTGTTCCTTGCTGGGCAATTTACCCCTAATTGAGAACCATTTAACTAGGCCCATCCTTAGGAATGCAAGTTATCACTAGTATCTTTTAATTTTTTTTATTTTCGATTCAAAGATGCTGCCTGAACTTTCAGACTACAGAGAGATTAAGATGATAATGAGATTTCTAAAAAAGGAGGAATACTCAAAATAACCCTAAAACTAATTAGGCAGGTCTTGCTAGGAAGAGAGGATGGGGGGAGAACACTGAGCCCCGTGTGTACGCAGACTCCGCTCCATCTTCATGTTCTACGAAGATGCTGAAGAGGCAGAGAAAAATGGGTTCCCGTGAAGGAAGAGGAGGTTTCCTTCACTCAGGACAGAATCTGGTAATTAAAGTCACAAATTCAAGACGACTATGGACAATGATGCAGCATGAAATATGCCAGTCAAGACTGTGCATACAACATTGACTTTCCTTTGCTTACTTGCACCATACCTGTATGGTTTGCTCTGGTTTTCTGATTGTAGCTAAGTTGTCCTAGTGGTGGAGCCCAGGACGCTTTCTGATCACATAAATGTATATTCTAATGCTAACTGTATCCCCAGAATTTAAAAAATCAGTCCATTTCCAGTGCCTTGAGGACAGATTCTCTCCTTTGGGAATTGCTTATGGCTCCAATGCACTGTGTATTTGGATCCTGGCTACTGGCAGGAAGAGGACCAAGCCAGTGGCAGTCTGGACAGAATGGAAGAGTATGTGGAAGTGTGTGTGTGTGTGTGTGTGTGTGTGTGTGTGTTCGTGAGTGTGCATACAATGTGCTCAGCTAAGGGCAGCCTTCTCATTGTTATTTAATGCCAACTAGAAAAGTAGAAAAGATTTAGGATTTTCCACTGTTTATTTTGTCATCTCCACAATAGAAGAAAAGAGAGTACACATTGTTAAGGACTGATAAAATTGTGTGTGTGTGTGTGTGTGTGTGTGTGTGTGTGTGTGTGTGTGTATTAGCTGCAGCAAAGGAGTGGTTAAAACACACTTTACCAACTGATTTGTTGGACCATTGTATAGTGGAGAAATCCTCTCCAGTTGATCCAGGCTTGAACTGACAGGATTTGGATATCAAGGTTCCAAGATTCGGATGGGCTGAGAGTGGAGGCGGTAGAGCAAGTTACTGTATAGAAGCTGCCTACGTATCTCTGCCCTGTCTCCTGGTACCTTAGTTCACTCCAGTTGCTACGTAAAATTGCTATGGACTAGGTGGCTATGAACAACAGAAATCTATCTCTCACAGTTGGGGAGGCTGGGAAGTCCAAAATCAAGGCACCAGCAGATTCATAGATAGCTATCTTCTTGCTACATCCTCACATAGTGGAAGGGGCAAGGGAGCTCTCTGGGTTCCTTTTTACAAGGGCACTAATTTAATTTGTGAGATCTTCACCCTCATGGTCTAACTACCTCCTAATACTGTCTTTTTGGAGGAGATGAATGAAGTATGTATGAACTTTGGGAGGACACGAGCTTTCAGTCTATAGCACTTGGTGATGTCCAGGTGACATTCTGAAGCTGATTCTTCTTGCTTTTGCCAGTTGGGGCTCACACATTTTGTTCTCTATCTAAAAGAACATCAAGACACAGACATGACCTGCTTTCTAACACCAACACATAGTCTCAAAACTTTTGACCTTGAGAAAAAGAATACCAATCTCTGAGATTAATTAATGCTTTTTGGTCATTAAAGCAATTTGCTAAAGCTGCTAAATTTAACGATTACTATTTAATAACTCCAGTGAGCTTGAATGTAGGAGTTGGACTTTGACATGTGGAAGGTCCTGATCATTTTATGAACTTTGGGTACAGAATTGTAGCTCTGAATCCCTGAATCTCATGATTCAGAGTCCCAGTTTCACAGTCCAAGTGTCAGGCTACAGAAGCCAGCCAAATAAGTAAGAGTCCTCAGCTTCAGACCTCTAATAAGACCTATAGCAAACGCTTTCTCCCTTCTGAAAAAAATGGCTCATAGGACCTGTGGGATTTTTTTTTTTTAACCAAACTCTAACTGGAAGACAACTCATGGGCCTTTCCCACACCCAGTCACTGAACTTTGAGAATCCACTATCCCTTGAGTAATTTCGACCTTTTAGAGATGAAGCTGTTGGGTGAAGCACTTTTGCCTTTTCCAAAATTCAGCATATTAACTCTCTCCTAACAGCCTTCCTGTTCAAAAGCCATTCCAAGATTCGAAAGCCGGACTCAGAAGCCACAGTGAAGGCAAATTGATTCTTCCATCATCACTAAGTTGCTGAATTTAATCCATCAAATGTAAGCATTACTCACTTTATTTCATTAGCTCTGCTCCCATGTGCTAAAGTGTCAAGCTTACCCCTGAAACAACCATATAGTGAAGAAAATTCTGTTAATTATAGGAGCAATTTAATTTTAAGAAGAAACCCTAAACATATTAGAAGCTCAATTCGGAATTTTCGTCTCTGCAAATGGAAATGTGAGTCAGCAGAGCAGATACTAAGTGGAAAGCTGATGATTCCTCTCCTATATAATTCCGTCGCTTTCTAAATATCTAAGCATTTTGCAAATAACCAATTTGATACTGGGTTTAGAATTTCTCTCTGAGAGTGAAGGGGAATTGTGATTGGTCCTCAGTAAAGCTACTGGGCAGAAAGTGATATTTAGCTCTCTTTGCCCTCACTTCAAGTGCTGAATTTTCACTTTCTATGTTTTCTCCTCTCAATCCTTTGGCCTTTGCCTGTTGGGAGGAAACAGATCTGACACTTGTTTGTCAGCACTATATTTTTACTGTAGAAGAAATAGAAATTTCTCCTTGTAGTATACTATCTTATAGAGGCAAAAGACTTTCACTTGTACTGTCTCATTTGCTTCTCTCCGCAATCCTGTGAGCACATGTTGGGTGCACAAAGTCACATGTCAATAAGAAATGGCAGAAGGGGCACTGGCACAGAGCTCAGTAACTTTGTTTTCTTTCACTTCTGCTCCTTTTAGGCTTTTGGCTTTGAGAAACTCAGGAAACCTCTCTGGACCTGATTTTTCAGGTGTGAAATGGAATGTCTGGGTAACAGTGTGGGTGAGGTGGTTCACCAGTCACATATGACTTCCATACCCCTATAATATCTGGTTACTTATATGGCAGAACAGGGATCAGAACCTAGCTCTTCTAATTCCTAGCTGATTTCCCATTCTACTACCTGTAGTAGGCAGAATAATGACCCCTCAGTGTTCACATCCTGATCTCTGGAACCTGGGGATATGTTACATTACATGGTGCATTAAGCAGGGTTTCCCACAGAAACAAAAACAATAGGATCTCTTTGTCAGTTCTGGATATTAGCCCTTTATTGGAAATATAGTTTGCAAATATTTTCTCCCATTCTGTAAGTTGTCTATTTGGGCTGTTGATTATTTTCTTAGCTGTACAGATTTTTTTTTAAATTTAATCAAATCCCCTTTATTTATTTTTGTTGTTGCCATAATTGCCTTTGGGGTCTTAGTCATAAATTCTTTGCTTAGGCCGATATCTAGAAGAGTTTTCCTGTAATTTCTTCTAGAATTCTCATGGTTTCTTGCCTTACAGTTAGGTTTTTTATCTATCTTGAATTAATTTTTGTGAGTGGTGAGAGATAGGGGTCCTGTTTTATTCTTCTGCATATGCCTATCCAATTTTCCCAGCACCATTTATTTTTTATTTTTATTTTTTGAGACAGAGTCTTACTCTTTTGCCTGGGCTAGAGTGAGTGCCATGGCGTCAGCCTAGCTCACAGCAACCTCAAACTCCTGGGCTCAAGCGATCCTTCTGCCTCAGCCTCCTGAGTAGCTGGGACTACAGGCATGTGCCACCATGTCCGGCTAATTTTTTCTATATGTTTTTAGTTATCCGATTAATTTCTTTCTAATTTTAGTAGAGGCGGGGTCTCGCTCTTGCTCAGGCTGGTTTCAAACTCCTGAGCTCAAACAATTCACCCGCCTCGGCCTCCCAGAGAGCTAGGATTACAGGCGTGAGCCACCACGCCCGGCCCAGCACCGTTTATTGAATAGGACTTCTTTTCCCCAGTGTATGTTTTGTCTGCTTTGACAAAGTTTATTTGGCTGTATGTAGATGGTTTTATATCTGGGCTCTCTGTTCTGTTCCAGTGGTCTATGCCTCTGATTTTTTGTGCAAATATCATGCTGTTTGGTTACTATAGCCTCGTGGTGTATTTTGAAGACTGATGATGCTATGCTTCCCAATTTGTTCTTTTTGCTTAAGATTGCTTTGGCTATTCTGGATCATTTCTGGTTCCAAACGAAGCATAGAATTATTTCTTCTAGATTTGTGCACTACTGACATTGGCATTTTGATGGGGATTGCACTGAATCTGTAAATCACTTTTGGTAGTATGGACATTTTAACAATGATGATTCTACCAATCCATAAGCATGATATGTTTTTCCATTTGTTTGTGTCATCTGCAATTTCTTTCCTCAAAGCTTAGTAGTTCTCCTTGTAGAGATTTTTTACCTTCTTGGTTAAGTATATTTCTAGGTATTTTATTTTATTTTTTTTGTAGCTATTGTGTATGATATTGAGTCTTTGATTTGATTCTCAGCTTGTCTGGTACTGGTGCATAGAAATGCTACTGGTTTCTTTACATTGATTTTTGTAACGTGAGACTCTGCTGAGTTTATTTATCAATTCCAGAAGTCTCATGGTGGAATCTTTGAAGTTTTCTAGATATAAGATCCTATCTTCAGCAAAAAGCAATAGTTCAACCTCCTCTTTCCCAATTTGGATACTTTTTATTTCTCTCTCTTGCCTGATTGCTCTGGTTAGGGCTTCCAGAACTATGTTGATTAGAAGTAATGATAGTAGGCACCCTTGTCCTATTCCAGTTCTTAAGGGGAATGCTTTTAACTTTTCCCTATTAAGAATGATGTTGACTGTGGGTTTGTCATGTATGGCTTTTATAATTTTGAGATATGTTTCTTCTATGTCTAGTTTGTTGAGGGTTTTATCAGAAAAGATGCTGGATTTTGTGAAACTCTTTTGCTGCATCTATTCAGATGACCATTTGACCTTTGCTTTTGCTTCTGTTTATGTGGTGAATCACATTAATTATTTTTATATGTGGAACCATCCTTGCATCCCTGGAATGAAGCCCAATTGGTCATGGTGGATTACTTTATTGTCATGATGTTGGATTCAGTTTGCTAGTATTTTATTTTTATTGAGGACACTTGTAGCTATATTCATAAGGGATATTGGTCTGCAGGGTTTTTTTTTTTGTTGTTGTTGTGTCCTTTCCTGGCTTTGGTATCAGGGGGATACTGGTTTCATAGGTTGAGCTGGGGAGAATTCCCTCCTTCTTAATGTTATAGAATAATTTCTCCAGTATGTGTGCCAGGTCTTTTTGTAGGTGTGGTAGAATTCAGCTGTGAATCAATCTGGTCAGTGGCTTTATTTCACTGGAAGATTTTTTATTAATGTTTTGATCTTGCTGTTCATTATTGGTCTGTTCAGGAGTTATATTTCTTGCTTATTGAGTTTTGTAATATTGTGTGTCCATTTTCTCTGTATTTTCTAATTTATGTGTGTAGAGATTTTCATAGTATTCATGGATGGTATTTTGTATTTCTGTGGTATCAGTCGTAATATTTCCCTTTTCATTTGTGATTGAGCTTATTTGGGTCCTTTCTTTTCTATTCCTGGTTAACCTAACAAGAGGTCTATGAATTTTGTTTATCTTTTCAAAGAACCAACTTTTTGTTTCATTGATCCTTTGTGGGTTTTTTTTGTTTTCCATTTTTTTATTTTTATTTTTTAGTTCTGCTCTGACCTTAGTTATTTCTTTTCTTCTGCTGGCTTTGGGTTTGGTTTGATCTTCCTTTTCTAGATCCTTGGGATGTGTCATTAGATTGTTAATTTGTGATCTTTCTATATTTTTATGTAGGCATTTATAGCTATGAATTTTCCCCATAGGACTGCTTTTGCTGAATTCCATAAATTTTGATAGCTGGTGTCCCCTTTGTCATTCAGTTCAAAGGATCTTTGTTTTCCATCTTAATTTCATTATTGAACTAATAATTATTAAGTAGCAGGTTGTTTAATTTCCATGACCTTGTGTATAATTGAGTGTTTCTCTTGGAGTTGACTTCTAGTTTTATTCCACTGTGGTCTGGGAAGATACATGCTGTGATTTGTATTTTTTTGAATTTGTTGAGACATGTTTTGTGGCCTAAGATATGCTCAATCTTGAAGAATGTTTCATGTGCTGATGAGAATAATGTATATTCAGTAGTTTTTTAGGTAAAATGTTCTGTGAACATCTATTAGGCCCATTTGTTCTAGACTCTCATTTAAGTCCAGTATTTATTTATTTTCTGCTTGAATGATCTGTCCAGTTCGGTTAGTGGGGTGGTGAAGTCCCTGGCAATTACAATGCTGCTGTTTATCTCTTTGCTTAGATCTACTAGGGTTTGCCTTATGAATCTGGGTGTTCCTGTGTTAGCTGCACAAATATTTAGGATTTTTATGTGTTCTTGTTGAATTGCTCCCTTTACCTTTATATAATGACCATCTTTTTCTTTCTTTACTATTGTTGATTTGAAGTCAATTTTATCTGACATGAGAATGACTACACCTGCTTTCATTTGGTTCCCTTTTGAATGAAATATTTTTTTCCATACTTCCATCTTGAGTCTGTATGAATCCTTGTGGGTTAGGTATGTTTTCTGGAGACAGCAGACACTTGTGTTCAATTTTTTCACCCATTTAGCCAGCCTGTGTCTCTTGAGTGGGGCATTCAGACCATTCACATTGATTGATAGAATTGACATGTGGGATTCTGTTCTGTTCATCCTGTTGTGTAGTATCTTATTGCTTTGTTTTATCTCTTGTGCTAGTGTTTTCTATGAGCTCTGAGTTCAGCTTTTGGGTGGCTTTACACTGGTGTGTGTCTATTGTGCAGATTCGTGTATAATGCAGCTCTGAGTATTTCCCGCAGGGCAGGACCAGTCTTGACAAATTCCCTCAGCATTTTCTTCTCTGGAAAAGTCTTTCCTTTATACATAAAACTTAGCTTTGCAGGATACAAAATTCTAGGCTGGCAGTTGTTCTGTTTAAGAAGATGGAAGATGGGACCCCAGTGCCTTCTTTTTTATTCATTTTCTGAATCACTTTTCTGCTCTCTTTGATTTGGTTTTACATTTTCTCATGGATTTCATTGTGCTTTCTTACAATCCATATTTGAAATTCTTTATCTTTCACTCCATATTTCCATTATGGTTGGGATCCATTGCTAGAGAGCTGGTGTGCTTCTTTGAGTGTGTCCTTTTGTTCTGATTTTTCATGCTTTTTTTTCATACTTCTGGAGTTCCTGCACTGATTCCTTCTCATCTGGAGCAGCTGTCGCTTCTTGTTTTTAGATTTTCTTTTGTTTAGTTGGGTTTTTTTTCTTTCCCTACACTTTTAAGGGTATGTCTGTAGCATATGTTGGGTAACAGCTTTTGCCTTTGCTTATGGGTACTTTGATGGGGGTCTAGGTTCTAGATGGATGTTTTTGTTAAAGATATCCTTAGTGTGATGGTTTTCTCAGTAGCTAGTGTTCGTAGGCTGTAGTGGTGGTGAGCTATATTTGTGGGCAGATACCCTGTGTTTTTGATAAAGAAGATGGATGTCTCTGAAATCCTTTCTCTTCCCCCAGCACTGTGGTCTTCCTAACAGAGTGACACCAAGTTTAATCTCCGAGACAGCAGGTGGTGCTTGTGGGTAAGAATCAGCCACAACCTGTATGATTGAGTCAGCAAATGCTGTAAAGGGCTGTAGAAGTTGTCCTCCATGTAAGTAGGATCTGGATCTATCTCTCTCTCTCTCTCTCCTTCTCTCTCCCTCTCTCTCTATATGTATATACACATGTATGCATTTATATATATGTATATATATTTATTATGGGAATTGGTTCATGCAATTATCAGGCCAAGAAATCCCACTAGATTCCTATTGTAAACTGGAGACCTGGAAGGACAGTGGCAGTGTAATTCATTCTGATTCTGAGGGCCTAAGAACCAGGAACTCCAATGTCTGAGGGCAGGAACAGATGGATGCCCCAGCTTAAGAAGGCAGATAGTGAATTTGCCTGTCCTCTATCTTTTTGCTGTATTCAGACCCCCAATGGATTGAATGATGCATGCCTACATTGCTGAGTATGAATCTTCTTTATTCAGTCTACTGATTCAAATGCTAATCTCTTTCCAAAACACTATCATAGACACACCTAAAATAATATTTTATCTGCTGCCTGGGCATCCCTTAGCCTAGTCAGATTGACATATAAAACTAACCATCTCACACGGCCAAAGGAATTTTGAAGATTAAGTGAAGAATCTTGAGATGGGGAGATTATCCTGGATTATTCAGGTGGATCCAATGTCATCACAATTGTCCTCATAAGAAACAGACAGGAGGATCAAAGTCAGAGGAAGAAAATGTAAGGATAGAAGCAGAGGTCAGAAAGGAGATAAGATGCTACACTGCTGGCTTTAAAAGTGGGTAAAGAGACCATAAGTATAGGAATGTATGTGTATTCTAGAAGCTGAAAAAAGCAAAGGAATGGATTATCTCCCAGAGCCTCTAGAAGAAATACAGCACTGTAGACACCTTTATTTTAGCCCACAGAAATGGGTTTGGGCTTCTGACCTTCAGAAATGTAAGATAATAAATTCTTGTTGTTTTAAGTCGCCAAATTTGTGGCAATTTGTTACAGCAGAACTAGGAAACTATTACACTGCCCAGTCTTCACAGAAACTGAAATGTTTCAGGTTGTTGATATGCTAGAAGAAATGCCGCTTTTGGATAGTTTTATTTTCTACTATCCCTACAGTCTCTACATGAGGAATTTGAGAAGGACTTCAGTGGTCTCAGTTAATGAGATTCACTTGATAAATTCAGTTGAGAAACAAAAAAGAGTATAGATGGATAAAAATAATTAGAGTTACAAAAGTAAGACAGAACAGGAAGGTTGATATTGAAATATTGGCTCTTTCAAGACCTAAATATCTGAAAGGACATGCTACCAGAATTACAGAAAACTTATTTGACAGTGAAATTATTTTTCTTTGTGAATTGTTTACATAGGTGATGATTAAAGCCATAATGTCCATTTCAACATTCATGAACTTTGCTCACCAAAAATCCTTGGAATTTTCACAGTATTGAAGTGCGCTTGACAGAAGACATACTGATGCTCGCATGGCACCTTTCTTTATAGTTAATTCCCAAGAAACAAAATCATTCTAAAGCAAATCATTTTCCATTAAAATTGACATAACAAAGTTAATTTCTTTAAAGCAATCTAAAGATGAATGAGTGGGAGACTTAAGTGTATTTTGACTAAAGAGTAAGCCCGCGTAGATTAAATATAGCATCTTTATTTATAAAAGGAACTTCATAAGCACTTTTTCTTCTCCAAATTCTGGAGAAATTTGCTAGTAGGAAGACATGAAGTGATAAGAATGGTATTAGCATCTGTTGTGCTTTTTAATGATTGTTTTTCAAGGTTAAAGTTTTAAAGGTGAAATTTTATTTATTTGAAGAAGCACAATTTCCCTTGCATGCCCTCACTTTCCCTCAGCTCCTTTGGGCTTTAGAGTGGTGCCAGGATGAAGAAATAAATGCTATGTATCTCACAAAGACTGTAAATTGTAAATTGGGCTGCAATAAACATTTGAGTGCAGGTGTCTTTTTGATAAAATGACTTCTTTTTCTTTGGGTAAATACCCAGTAGTGAGATTGCTGCAACAAAATAGTAGGTCTACTTTCAGTTCTTTTTAGAAATCTCCATATTGCTTTCCGTAGAGGTTGTTGCAATTTTCAGTCCCACCAACAGTGTGTAAGCATTCCTTTCTCTCTGCATCCACGCCAGCATCTATTGTCTTTGGACTTTTTAATAAAAGCCATTCTAACTGGGATAAGGTGATATCTCATTACTGTTTTAATTTGTATTTCCCTGATGATTAGTGATATGGAACATTTTTCATATATTTCTTGGCCATTTGTCTTTCTTTTATTGAGAAGTTTCAGTTCATGTCTTTTGCCCACTTTTTGATGGTGTTGTTTTTTTCTTGCTGATTTGCTTGAGTTCTTTGTAGATTCTAGATATTAGCTTTTTATCAGATGTGTAGCTTGTGAATATTTTCTCCAATTCTGTAGGTTGTCTATTTGCTCTGCTGATTGTTTCCTTAGCTGTGCAGAAGCTTTTTAATTTAATCAAATCTCATTTATTAATTTTTGTTGTTACCATGATTGCTATTGGGGTCTTTTCCATAAATTATTTGCCTAGGCTGATATCTAGAACAGTTTTTTCTATATTTTTCTCTAGAATTTTTATGGTTTCAGGCCTTATATCTAAGTCTTTTATCCATCTGGAGTTAATTTTTGTGAGTGGTGAGAGGTAGGGGTCCTGTTTCACTCTTCTGCATGTGGCTATCCGATTTTCCCAGCACCATTTATTGAATAGGGATTCTTTTCCCCAGTGTACATTGTTGCCGGCTTTGTCAAAGATCAGCTGGTTACAGGTAGATGGTTCTCTGTTCAGTTCCATTGGTCTATGTCTCTATTTTTGTACCAATTTGATGCTGTTTTGGTTACTGCAGTCTCGTAGTACAGTTTGAAGTCTGGTGATGTGATGCCTCCAGATTTGTTCTTTTAGCTTAAAATTGCTTTGGCTATTTGGGCTCTTTTTTGGTTCCAAATGAAGTGTAGAGTTATTTTTTCTAGATTTGTCATTTATATTTTCTTAAGCTGCCTTTGGTGTGTACATGGCACTCTGGACCTTTGGCTTCTCTATTTCTTCTTGCTGTTCCCCCATTGGCAAATGTGCTGCCCTTCTGCATGTTTAATAAATGACATATTGAAGAAGGAAATGCACCGATTATTTCCTTCTTATTTGCAAGGCTAGTAAAGTTACTCTAGGAGGATGCTGATGTATTTGCCTAAAATGAGATTTTTTTGGATTACTAGTGGATTTCATTTATCATAATCCTGTCCCCCATAAACATGAGTAACAGAATTGACTCCTGATTTAATCCTCTCTTTCAAATATGCAGGTAATTCTGGAGCTAAACTCCTGTAACTAAGAAAAATGGATATTGATGTAATTGAATAGCTAAATTGGCAGAGCATAGAGCATGAGATAAATTAAGAAGGAATTGACAGTAAGAATTATCTTTTCCCTGACACCAGAAACACAGCATGAAGAAAGCCAATTAAATCGAACATCTTATCAACCCGTTAACAAGTGTACAATTACACTTTAGGGTTTATTTTTCCAATACAACACTTCATTTAAAGCACAGTGTTAGAGAAATTGATATGTGTGTGTGTGTGTGTGTGTGTGTGTGTGTATCTGTATTTTAACTTGACAGTTTTTATCTAAATAGCTTGTTACTATTTAGCCTGGAGATTTTAAGTCAAGTCATATAAATATTATTCATGATAAACCAGATAAGGGTATATACACTATAGCTTTTTATAATACATTAATGATATATATGGTCTTTTGAGCATTACAGGGTTAAAACCAATTGGAAGTCTGAGTGATTTTAGGCTGATATGCATGCTCTAGAACTCTTCAGTCCCCACTCTTTTATATTTTCTCAAGTTTCATTCATCCACCTTCCCTGTCCGGCCCCTGAAGTCGTTTGAGTGTATTACTGCCTATTCTAGATAACACAGACTTTTACTGAATAATTCAAAGCCCCAACTGCTATTTATTTGGGGGCAATTGCTACAATCACAGATCCTCATGTAATCTGTCTGGGGTGTAATTTTAATAACCAGATGCTGAATATTGCATACATACTATAGTGTTGCTTGGAAATAAAAGGTCCTGGAGGGGGAAAAAAAAGTAAAAATAGATAAAGTTTCTTTCCTTTCTTTCAACTCTTTCAAGTCAAACAAGACAAAACAAACTCATTTTTCCTATGATAAAAAAAGATAAATGGTATAATGAAACATTTATCCAAAGAAAATATATTAATAGAATATCTGGAAAATGCTTCCTGTTTACTTAAGTTCCAGCTGTCATCTTTACCACTGAGGCTATGAAGACAAGCAAGATACTCAATCACTCAGTCATCATTCAACAGTTTAACACATATCTATTTCCCATTAGGTTTATGGGTATAGCATGGTGGGAAAAACCAGAAATGGGTCCTGCCTTTGTGAAATATACAGTTTAGTTAGCAGATTGTCTATAAGTGGAATTAACACATGCAATAAAACAAACTATAGCTGTGGTGCATGGTGCTATGAAAGTCTAATAATAGGGAGATTTGACTCTGGGAAGTCAAAAGAATTCCTTGAGAAGGTGATATTTGAGCTGAGATTTCAAAGATGCATAGGCATTAAGTAGATAAAGCTAGATATTTAGACGAACTGGCATTGGCAGGCCAACCTATGAATTTGGATCTCTACCCTTATATTAATGGGAAATATTAACATTATAATTGCTAGAATATCAAGAGAGGTAAGAGTAGAGTTTATTATTTCGTTCTCAAAAAGAACACTCTGACCAAAATGTGGAGAATAGGCCAGAGTATCTGCACCTAGACTAGTTAGAATGCTACAGATTTAGTCCACATCAGAGATGACTGTTGCTAGGACTTTGGTGGAGATAACAGAAGGGAGTATTCAGAAGGTTAAATTTATAAGATTTGGGGATAGAGTGAAACAAGAAAGGGCAAGTGAGGGAGAAGAGTCAAGAATGACCGTTGGTTTCTGACTTTTTTAGCCACAGCTCTTGCTTCTGTTCTTTGAGATGGGAAATGCCAAAATAAGATCAGGATTTTTCTTGGAGGGAGGTTGAGCTCATAAATGTTTAATTTTGGACATCTGTAAACATATTCTCAAAGATCCCAGTCTGATGAGGAACATAGGCAAATAAACCTATGTGTACAGTAAAATGTGGTAGATGCTACAAGGGCGATGTGCCTAAAGTTCTGTGGCTCTCAGAGCAGAAGGGACAAGTTCGGAGAAGCCATTGTAGTGAAGGCACCTCCTGATCCAGGTTTGAAGGGCATGTTGGAGTTTGCTGGGTGGTACGGGTTAAGGGTGGGAAAGAAGCCTTAGAGGCAGTGAAGACAGTGGACGCTGTATGATAAAAGAATAGGGGCGCAGAAGTACTTGGTGTGTTCAGAAATTATGAAGCTTTCAATGTGCCTGAAGGAATTTTAAAGGGATAGCAGGATATGCGGCTGAAAAGTAGGTTGGGGTAAGATGTCAAAGTCCTTAAATATGTGTGACCATGTGATTTATTCTCTAAACTGGTGTGGTATTGAGAGTAAAAGGGAAAGCTATAAGTAATTATGACAAGACAGTCGGTGTGAACTGGGACCTGCCCGGATGTAAGTTACCCTGCACTCTGTACGGCCACTGACTCTTGCGGGCCGTGGGCAGCTGTCGGAGATCTTTGAAGCAGACTGGGGAAGTGATCTGATGAAGATTTTAGAAAGCTCACTGTGGAATCTCTGTGGAGGTGGGTACAGAATTTGCTTGGTCCTTTTGAGATCTAAGTTATTATCATACAAATAAATATTATTTATCATTTGGCTATTAAATATTTTTTCAGGTTCTATTTATTTTGTTGAAACAACATTTAACTCTGTCTAAAGTGGCAAGATTATTTAGTAAGGTTTTGACTACATAAGAGAAAATGCGTATGGAAATTGGTGTAAGTCTTAGTCAAACAACTGGACAGGACAACAACATTTTAACCTAGTTTGGGTTTATATTACCTTCTGCCACCCTCCATTTAAGAGTAGGCTAATCTATGATTTCTAGTCATTCTTCATAACCATGTGTGGCCCCTCTTACAGGAAGCTTCCACATGTCTTGAATACTGTGGTCCTTACCTGTTGTTCTCTCTGGAATCTGTCTCCTGCCATTCTGGCACATTGTAGCATCATGCTGATGTTGTTTTGCTCTGCGAGTTGGCCAGAGGCTGGGGAGGGGAGGGAGGACTGCCAAGCAGAGAAAGAGACCTGAATCAGGACCAGATAATCCAGGATAAGTGAGTGGATGTGTTCCATTATCAAACACACACAGGTATGGATAAAGAGCAAACAAAGGTAACAAATATTTAAAGCTAAGCTCTAGAGGAATTTATATACTTTCAGTCCAGAGAAGGAGCTGAGGTCAGAAGCTGGGAGTGTCCACGGTGTGGTAAAGGTCATAGCTGGACTGGCGTGTGCAGTCACTCTGTCTCCACCTTGACAGCTAGAATGTTCACATGCATTCACAATTCCTCAAATTCTTCAGTTCATTCGAGCTCAGTGCCCCTCACTCATGGCGTCACCAGGGATGTTGGCCAGTCTTCATGATTGTTCCATGAGCTCTTCCCTCCTTTTACCTTTCCTGACTCTTTCCTCCACTATCTCTGCTCTTCATGCCTCTCTCTCCTCCAATCCTTCTTCATCCCTCTATCCTGTCAGCTCCCAGGTCTGTATTTAACCTCAAGCAAACACTGCTTCTTATCGATTGTTTTTTGAAAATGTTCTGCAGCCTTGCTATGCCATGCCTCACTATGGTGACCTTTCTTTTTCCTCTCTCTCTCGGGGCCAATCCCATTTCCTGTGATAAGGTCTCTTCCTATTCCCACAAAGAGAGAAAGAAGCAATTTGATGTGAACTTTCTAAAGTACTTGAGACAATTGACTTCTCCATTGTGGTCCTGGTGTAAGTAAAATATGTGCGTTGTCAATGCCCATATGTTTCCTTTCTCTTTAAATTGAACACTATGTTGTCATATTTCATCATGATGATTCTCATTTCAAAATTCCCCATTGTCATTACCATTAATTGCTCTTCCTACCTTCTTTCAAAAAAAAAAAAAAAAGAAAAAAAGAGAGAGGGAGAGAGAACTTTTCCTTTTCAAAGCTCAGTCACCTGTCTGTGCTCTCAGCTACTCTGAGACTTAAACCTACCAGATAGATTCCTTTTTTCTTTTCTATTAAACCTTAAACTTTACCTTGACACTGGCTGGCTCTTTACCAAATCACTCAAGTTTTCTCCCTCCTCCCCGTATTTTTTTTTATTCATATGCACAAAAACTTCCCCTGACGTTAGCAAGCTTTGCTTTGAAGCCATCACTTTTTCTTTCCCTTTAACCACCTGCTTTCTTACAACAGTTTTACATAATTTTTTCTCTTCACATCTTCCACTCCCTTAGCAAGTCGACATAATAGAAATGGTTTCCCCTTTTAGCACTCTACTGGTTTTAACTGCAAGTTCTCATTATTTCAGCAAGCGAGATTGTTCGTATTTTTTCCATTTGTTCTTTCCACGTTTCCAGAGAAGCTTTGGCTTCTCTCCTGACTGAAGTGAGAATTGTCATGATAAAATATGACAACATAGATGGTGTTCAAGTTAAAGAGAGAGGAAACATATGGGCAGTTGACAACACACATATTTTACTTACACCAGGACCACAATGGAGAAGCCAAGTCTCTCAACTATGGACACTGGTTTTATAAATGAGAAAGCCAATTCTCTTTTAAGTCAGTTTGGAAAAGGAATTTGAGAAAATGTATTTATTTATTCTCAGTGAAAAGGTATTTTCATTAGACAGGTTTGTTCCAAAAAATAATCTTTTGATTATTTTTCTAGACAAAGAAGAATCACTCATAGGTATTTTAAGGTATGATCTACCAATGGGTTAAGCACATGAGGTCTGTCCATAAAGTATCCAGCCATGTAATATGAAAAAATAGAGACATTTATTGAAGAGAATACAAGAAACATTGTACATAGGAAAATGACACCTTACTCCCCTTCCAAGTAGGCACTTTGGGACCCCCCACAGTTCTCCCAGCGTCTCTTAACCGAACCCGTACACATTCAACATTCTCAGGTGTCCTGCTTGTTGCAGGCCTTCCAGAATGTGGATCACTTTCAACAGATTCTCCACCATCTTTGAAGCGTTTGTGCCACACTTTATTTGCACTGCACTCATTGCATCATCCCTGAAAGCCTTCTGAATCATCTGAATAGTTTCCGTGGAGGAGTGTTCAAGCTTAATGCAAAATTTGAACCAATTCATTGTTCTACTCGCTCAGCCATTTTGAATGCAACGGCCACGCAGTGCACATGCTCACTCAGCGGTGTGTCGTGCCCCACTGACTACTACAGTGACGTCATCGTAGGTCACGCATGCGCATCCCAGTCCACTCTCCTTGGCTGCCAGGTTATATCGATGTCGTGCATACGGTTCTCGTTATATATTAACAGTGGCTGGGTACTTTCTGGACAGCCTTCATACAGTTGTTTGGCAAACAGTTCTGTAGTTTGTTAAATGAGGCAAAGATCAATTGAAATGTCTTTTATGCAGAATCTAAACCTGGGAAGGACTTGGACAGAAAAAAAAAAAAGAAAGTGGGGTAGAGCAGGAGCGATACCACATTGGTGGGGCTTCATCCAAGGTCTCCTGACTTATTCCCTGAGGTTCTTAGTCTCTATCTGTGTACTTATTTTTTTTCTTCCTTTCTTTAAAAGCCTCAGCAACTTTTATTTCTTAAATTTTTTTACCACAGGCAAAAAGTACCTTTTTAAAAATATATTTTATTGTGTATATTTAAGGTATACAACATGATGTTATGGGATACATATAGATAGTAAAATGTATACTATAGGGAGGCAAATTAACATACCCATCATTTCACACAGTTATACCCATTTTTTGTGTGTGGCAAGAGCAGCTAAAATCTGCTTATTTAGCAGGAAGCTCAAGTATAGTACAATTTTATTAACTATAGTTCAGTTATACATTAGATCTCTAGAGTTGTTCATCCTACATGTCTGCTACTTTGTACCCTTTGACCCATATCTCCTCGTTTCCTCCCCACCACCCTGCCCCTGGTAACCACTGTTCTATTCTCTATCTCTGTATATTTGACTCTTTTTTTTTTTAAGGTTTCCACTTATAAATGTGATCATGCAATATTTTTCTTTCTGTGTCTGGCTTATTTCAGGGCACAATCTTTAGTTCTCTCTCTCTCTTTGTTTCTCTCTGTCCTCTGTCTCTTCTTTACTGCCTCTCATATTAATAAAGGCCTCCTGTAACTTGCAATACAAGATTTTAAGGGTATCATTAAGAAAATTTATTATTGCCTTCAAAAATGTTAAGATATCAGGATAGTAAGACTCCTATAAATATGTAAGGTTGATTTCTTACTCTGTTTCACCAGAGGTTACTCAAATAATTATAGTAGTTGGAAAAAAGTTTTTGTTGACAAAACACAACTCTACTTACCTCCTATAGATAATAGTCTTGTCATTTTATCAAAACTTTATAGACCTTACTCAATATATTCCTTTTTTTTTTTTTTTTGCTGGATATCACAGCACTAGATTTCACTTTTTTGTATGGGAACCCCTTTGATGATCTCCCTGTGTACACTTTTCATTTAGAAGAGACTTCAGTGAGGGCGTTTTCTGCAGTTACTCCCAGCTCTCTGCTCCTCTGTCTGTGTTCTCACACTTGGAGACCTCATCCATTCTCAGAGTTTAACATCCCATGGCTACCCAAATATGTGATTCCAGCCTTCACATCTTAAATAATGTCTATTCCTATGTCTAAAATTGTACATTGGGCCTTTACATTTTTAGGTAATCTTTTTCTTCATAAGGTCAATATGCATATAATTAGTCACCATTCTTCCTTGATCAGTGAGGACTAATGAATTTTAAATTGTGATCCATGATGATAACATTGACACCCAGATATTTATTAGAAATATTTACTCTGATAATGAAGGATACCTTCAGTTTCCTGTGGACAGCTGGAAGGTCTGAGTCAAGTTACCACTGAGGCTGGGCTGTGCAACTCCCCTCCCAGATGTCCATACCCCAAAGCCGTATTTGGTTCATATCATGCTGAGCGCAGCCTCTGTGAAGTATGTTTGCCAGGTTGAGGAATAGCCCAGTGTTACCAAATCATCTTTTATAATAAAGTGCTGCTGATATTGGGTAGAGAGGCTGCCTGGAAAGTCAGAGCATTTTTTCCCAAGGTTACTTCTTTATTATTAAAAAAAAAAAAAAAAAAAAAAAGTCTCTTGCACATTTGCACCAGATTGAAAGTTAATAGAAAGTTCATCCTCCAGACATCTCTTTAGGTGAATCTGCCATAAATGCTCCAAATTAGATTCACTCCTCAATTTCCTTGTCTCTTCTAAGGATATTACCATTTTTCCAATTACTTTCACTCAAAACCTTGGAGTTCTCTGTGACAGATCTCTCCCCTTTTCTCACTATGTCAAAAATTAAAAATTTCTCACTGTTTTCCCCTGACACTTTGCAAATCCAGGCCTACAATGATTCATTTTCATGCCACTCAGCAAACCATTTGACTGGATTTCAAGAATATTGCCCCCACGCTGCAACCCATCTCTAATTATGGCACCAAATAAGAATCTCAAGCAATATGTCACTCCTCTGCTAAAAATCTAAATTTTGCCTCTGTAACATATTGAAAACAAGACTCCTTGCAAAGTTCCCCACACGTTCTATTGGTCCTGTTTTCTGTCTTATTTCCTGCTATTTTCCAATGTGAATGTGAGGCTTCTATTCTGATATGGCCAGCATCTTTATTCTCCTGAAGTCAGCATTTTCTCTTTTTCATCAGATCTGCTTATTCTGCAAAATTCTGGTTTTATCCCATCTCAGATTTGAAGCTTAGACAACTAACCTGGTTTTCAACAGTCTTTCACATCTCTCAACTCTGATATTAACCCAGCCCTACTCTCGATAGGCACTAAATTGCACCCTTAAGATAGTGCTAGTATTACTCGGAGACAAGGTTGCCTGAGCACACAGAGTTTAGCCTGGGGTCTGCTGGATCTTCGTGATCTCAGGCCCTTGTGTCTTACTTGCTGGTGACCTGCCTCTTGAGGCCTATCCTGTTTCTGACTCACAGGCTATTGCTACCTTTTCTTAAATCTGATCACATATAAAAATGAAATTCCTTTTGATTCTTCCTTCTCATCCCTGTTTCTTTTTCTCATCTAGAAACACAATCTCACCCTGCAACTGTTCCTGATGTGGATTATCTTGGGAATAATAACTCTGTAGGGGGATATGATTGTTTTCTTATGACATACCTGGCCTGGCATCTTTTGAACAGACTCGATTCATTGAGAACAAAAGAAAACAAAACAACCCTACCATGTTAGTTAATATCTGGAGCAACATATCAAAATGAGATTAAACGAGATTAATTGTGATTTCCAAATTCAATTTAGATATTAATACTAAGTCTAAAATTATAAACTGAAACCTTGGTATAAATCCTTTAACATAAATCTTGTACATTGGTAAGCTTTTTTCTTTTTCTTTTTTTTTTTTGAAAGCAAGAACTATCCATTTTCTATCCATGTGTCTTCACAAGTCTTGACACAAAGTATTTATATTCATTATTTTATATTTTTATATTATTTATCTAAGGTAGGTGTTGTTAATCTGTAGCCTGCAGACAAAATATGGCTAGCTGGTTGTTTTTGTAAATAAATTTTATTGGAGCACAGCCACACTCATTTATTTATGTATTATTGTTTAAATATTGTCTGTTCCTGCTTTAGCCCTTGGATTGCAGATTTGAATAGCTGTGACAGAGATTATGTGGCTGCAAAGTCTAAACTATTTGCCAGCTGGTTCTTTAGACAAAAGATTGCCTATCCTAGATTTAAGAAGACACTGTGACAAAAAAAAAAAAAAAAATCTCCATACCTTTATCCTTCTGAAATAGACATGCATCACAAGACAATAATTTTGATTTTGCAAATATAAAATGAATAACAGAGCAAATTATCACTTAGGAACCAAATGAAATTTCTCTTCATCTATAAGTTTTTCCCTGCTATCCCTACAAAGGTAACTCTCCCCCTCCTTTGTGCTACAATGCACCTGTTATAACAATGGAAACATTAATGTTTGCTTACATATTTGGCTTCGTAATTAAATTATGATCTTTATAGGGGCAAGGGGTATATTATATTTATCTTGACTCACTTTAATACCTATAATTGTGCTGTGTAAATGCTAGCTGCCGAATAATTGCTCATTGTGAGAAAAGATAAATAGATGGTTATTGTAAGTAAGAAATAGCAATCCAGTGAAAGATAGCTGTTAGCGTTTCTATTTATCTTATTCCTTTAGAATTTTGGGAAATATTCTCAATCAACAGGCTAACTGAGCATGGTTACACATTATGATACTGTTTTATTTGTATACATTACCGGAAGAGATGACAAAGGTAGAAATAACTAATAGTTTCATGACAAAATCAATGTTAAAAGGCTTGTAGATAAATTCAATTAATTGAATATAGGGTATTGGAGGGATATACCTGTCCTATTTTGAAAAAAACCAATGTTGTTTTTGTCAAGCAGGTCGGCAGTAAATATCAAAGGCAGATACTGATTGGGATAGAATATTGTTCAATCTTAATAGAGGAAACCTAATGTTCCTATAAATTGAGCCACGTGGCCACTCTCAGCCACCTTTCGTTTATCTACTTGTTCATTTCTTTGTTTATTTAACTATTATGTATCATATATCAGGGACTGAATTATGTGCATTTGCTTTTAAAAATGCAAAAACTCATTAGGGGCTTGATCTGACTATGAGCTATAAGGCCAGTTGTCCAGTCTTGCAAGAGATTCTGTAAGCACAAGAATTTCTTTTCTATAATGTCCATCTGTGTTTTAATCATCCAGAGTCAGCTTCTGTAGCCTGAAACATTGAATCCTGACAGGTAATACATCATTATGCTTTCATTTGGTTTTCTGTTAACCCTCATGTAAACCAAACCTCCTGTAAGTCTTATTTTTTTGAACAGTTACTAGACTTGATATTTATTAGTAATCATATACTTATTTCTTTAAACTGTGTCTTCCTGTGAAGTATGCGGGTAATACACTTTTTTTTTTCCATCGTAGTATACCGAGTAACTGCCATTTATTTAATTAACTGTTTAGTTAATGAATTCATTGTTTGATATGAATAAAAGCGTTGGTCAGTGTAATAATTCTGAAACTTCACGTATATTGTGATTCAATTTACTGAAATTATTGTTTCTTGAAAGGAAAATGGGAGCTAAATTTATTCACAGGAAAAAAAATGCAAAAACTCTGTGAAATAAACATGTTTAGTTTTCTTTTGTAGGTTAGGAAACCCTTACAAAATACATAATTTGCCAGAAAAGATAAATGAATGGTTATTGTAAGTAGTTAGCGAGAGACCAGATCTTGTTATCGGCATGTGCTGTTTACCGAGCACAAAGGTAAATTCAGGTAAGTCATTTAATCTTACTGGAGAGGTACATGTCCCTTACTAGTCCGTGCACCTTACTCCTTACACTGCAAAATTGGTGTATTCTTTCTCTATCTCTGTCATAACAAATTAAGACAAATTCGGTTGCTAGAAAAGGTACAACTTTATTATCTCACAGTTCTGTAGGTCAGAATGCTGGGTGCAGTGTGGCTCAGCAAGGTCCTTTGCTTAGAATATCAGACGGCCATTGTCGATGTTCCTTGATTCCTACATTCCTTCCGGAGGCTCTGGGAAGCAATCTGCTCCAAGCTCATTTAGGCTGTTGGCCAAATTCAGTTTCTTGTGGTCTGAGGTCCCTATTTCCTTGCTGGCTGTCACCTGGGAGTCTGTCTCCATGCCTAAAGGCAAGCAGTGCTCTTCATTGCATTGCCCTCTCCGTCTTCAAATCAGAATCGGTGGGAAGAGTCCGCATACTTTGAATCACCTCTCTGGATTCTTCTTCCTCTGCACCTGTCTTGCCTCCAGCCACAGAAACATCTGTTTTTCATGGCACAGGTGATTACATTGGGTCCACCTGGATAATGGACAAAAACTTCCCTACCTTGTGGTTCATAGCTTTAGATTATCTGCAGAGTCCCCTTTGCCATATAGAGTAACATATTCACAGGTTCCGGGGATTAGGGAACATCTTTGGGACAGACATTTTTGGGGATCATTCTACCTAGTAGGATCCCTTTCTTAGAGAATTATTTGGAAACACGTATATATGTCAGAATTGGCTTGATTATACTGTAACAACAAATGACCTCAAAATCTCAATGGTTGATGAAAACACAGGTTTATTTCTTCATCATGCTTTATTAAAGTTTGGTTTCTGTTCTGCCCTGCACCATCTTCTCTCTAGGACCCAAGGTGACAAAGCATCTTTCATCTGGAACATTGCCTGTGATCATGGCCCAGTAAAAAGGGACATGATGGACCACCTAACACGTCTTCCCAGAAATAACACACGTCACTTCTCATACGTCATTGGCTGAAATGAGTCACATGGTTTTGCATAATGATTTCCCCCATGAAAGTTACTGCAAAAAGGAAAAGGGGATATTTGGTGCAAAATAATATAATCTACCATAATACACAAGCTTCTTATCATTGCTGTAATAGATCTTCTGTTTAAGACTAGTATTTTCAAACAATCCACACTGAATCCTTACTGTCAGAGAAGGATACATAGTATTAAAAGGGGATTTTATTTCCATTACTGACACTCTATGTATAATATTCAGACTAGTGATAACAAACCAGTACCTAGGGGGATAAAACAAAGGAACAAAAGGAAAGCCTTTAGTAAGGACACCGAGTAAGCCAAAAATTATGCACATGCTGTGAGTAAGGAAAGCGTGAAAATTATTTTGCTTATATTTTCTAAGGCCCTAAATAAAAACAAAACCTGAAAATGGCAAAAAATAATTGAGGCTACGTTAACAATCCTTCAAATTAAAGACATTTGAAATGTTAAGGATTAGAATCGAGTTGTGTTATGTTATCCAAATAATCTTGCCATCCTCACTTTTGAAATCAAGATGATAATTGCTCTAATCTTCAAGTACATACCAGTTTTTCTTTACAGAGGAAAAAAATTCCAAAAAAGTGACTAACATTTACTTTACGTCTCCCTTGAGCCTTCCTGGGTAGAAGGAAATGATTTTGTTTTCTTTTTCTGTTTTGGACCAAGCACAGCTGGTATCATTCAGAGGTTATGAGACTAACACTGTGGATTATGGTCCACCTTGGTAGGGTGGCTGCAGGATTCATGCCTATGTGTTGAACTTCAGGTTACTATGAGGGAAAAACATTGAGGGGAGGAGCTACTGTGTATGTGTCTAATAAATAATGTTCTGCTAGTAGGTGGCAGACCAGGTTGTTGTGGAGGTTGCAGACATATATAAGGAAATGTCTGTACTTTAAGAAACATTTTATCTTTACTGCCTTAGACTCCTTGGGAGTTAATGTCAATGATAGCAACTCAGTCCAAACCATTATGTGGTCATTGTTATGTATTTATTATTAAATAGCTATTATCTTTTTGTGCACATGCAGCAAAACCTAGCTCAACTGTCCCCTCTCTTTGAAGTGCTCTGTGTCTTGTCTCATCACTCTGTGTGATGAAGCCCACATCCTCTGTGCTCCTTCAGGACCATTTATAAGTCCCCTGTTTTAGCACCTATGTCTCACTTGCAGAGTTAAATACACTGATATCTCCCTGCCCACCCCAGAGTGTGAGCTCCCTGATGTAATCCTGCAAATCAACATACAATGCTGGTAAAATATCTTGGTTTAAAAACAACAGCAACAACAACAATGCATTTATAAACTGCATTTCTATGGAATGAAATGCCATATTAAGGCGGAATTGTAGAGATGTGGGCCATATCTAGAGGAATTATCAAATCAAAAGGGATAGTAAATACAGGTCATAGTCAGCTCTTTAAAATTGAGCTACATATTATCGTGTCGAATGCCAAGAATAGGGGTGCAAAATTACGGTCTATTCCTTTTGGGCCCTTACAGAATTAGGGTTACCCAGTAAGTTCAGAGGTTGTCATGCCTGTCAAGAGAAGAAATAATCTCTTGCTAAAGGTTCATGTTGAGACTTAGCATTTTATCCACTCCAGGATTAAGCCACAGAGTAGAAACATGCACAGACATGACAGATTTCTTCAAAGTCTTTTACCTTGAGGTTCAGAGGAAGCACATCTCGAGTCAGAGGGCTTACATGTTACTGTTTTATTGGAGAGTCCACCAATTGCAGGAAGTGGAAGGGAGGGGTGAGAGAAGGGAGGCAGGGAAAGAGTGAGAACCAATATGGAGGCATGTTGCTAAACTGGCCACTTCTAATGTGCCTGACTACTTAGGACACACACAGCAGGATCAACCCTTGGCAGGGCAAAGGAGGAAAGAATTGACCCACTAACCACCTCCCTTTTCCAATTGGGTAAAGGTTCACCCTGCAAGCCCACACTTCCAGATTGCACATGTGTGAATGAGCATAGGTGACAAGTGGACTCCTGCAGAAGCCTTGAGAGGGACTCTCCCTGGTGGTGGGCGAGATGTGTGCCATGCAGCAGGGAGTCAGTGCCTGCTAGAGTGCATCTACATGAAGACAGTGGTGCCTACTCAGAGTAGAACAAGGGAGAGGTGAGCCAAGTGCATGGGAGGTACATGCAGTCTGCTTCCGGACTTCCCTGGAAGAATGTACTTGTTCCTCGTCCATCCTCTGTGTATTGGTGCAGTCCATGAGAGTGACTCTCTTTCCTAGATCCTCCAGGTTTTAAAAACAGAAAATTCAACTAGACCCCTAGAACATATTTCTTTTTTTTATTTTTTATTTCAGCATATTATGGGGTACAGATGTTTAGGTTACATATGTTGCCCTTACCCCCCCTCCTCCCCGAGTCCGAGTTTCAAGCATGTCCATCTCTCGGATGGTGCGCATTGCACTCTTTGTGTATGCATATACCCGTCCCCTCCTCCCCCTCCCCCTCCCCCTTCCCTCCTGCCTGACATCCAATAGATGTTATTCTTATATGTACACTTATGTGTTGATCAGTTAATACCAATTTGATAGTGAGTACATGTGGTGCTTGTTTTTCCATTCTTGGGATACTTCACTTAGTAGAATGTGTTCCAGCTCTATCCAGGAGTACACAGGAGGTGCTATATCACCATTGTTTCTTAAAGCTGAATAGTACTCCATGGTATACATATACCACATTTTATTAATCCACTCATGTATTGATGGACACTTGGGTTGTTTCCACATCTTTGCAATTGTGAATTGTGCTACTATAAACATTCGGGTGCAGGTGTCTTTCTTATAGAGTATCATTTGATCTTTTGGGTAGATGCCCAGTAATGGGATTGCTGGATTGAATGGTACTTCTAATTGTATCTCTTTAAGGTATCTCCATATTGCTTTCCACAGAGGTTGCACTAGTTTGCAGTCCCACCAGCAGTGTATGAGTGTTCCTACCTCTCTGCATCCACGCCAACATTTATTGTTTTGGGACTTTTTGATAAAGGCCAGTCTCACTGGAGACAAGTGATATCTCATTGTGGTTTTGATTTGTATTTCCCCGATGATTAGAGATATTGAGCATTTTTTCATATGTTTTTGGGCCATTATTCTGTCTTCTTTTGAAAAGTTTCTGTTCATGTCCTTTGCCCACTTTTTGTTAGGGTTTTTGATTTTTCCCTAGAACATATTTCTAAAGGAAAAAGTTATTTAGTGTTTAAAGCAATTTTAAGTAGTAGTTTCAGAAGCTCTTTAATTAGTAGAAATAAGCTAACACTTTTCACTTGGATTAAAGTCCAACAGTAACTTCCTTAAAGACCAAACAGTAAGGCTGGGCAAGGGCATGGTGGCTCATGCCTGTAATCCCAGAACTCTGGGAGGCCGAGGTGGGCAGATCCTTTGACCTCAGGAGTTTGAGACCAGCCTGAGCAAGAGCGAGGCCCTGTCTCTACTAAAAAAATAAAAGAAATTAGCTGGACAACAAAATATATATAGAAAAAATGAGCCGGGCATGGTGGTGCATACCTGTAGTCCCAGCTACTTGGGAGGCTCAGACAGTAGGACTGCTTGAGCCCAGGAGTTTGAGGTTACTGTGAGCTATGTCTCAAAAAAAAAAAAAAAAAAAAAAA
>RJWJ010016554.1:0-34308 GCA_004363605.1 Indri indri
TATATGTGATACTTTAATAGAGAATCAAACTTGAACAAGAATATTGAAACTTAATAAGTCAAGGTATTTTTAGAAACAGTGAGATAGAGCAGTTGAAATTAGGATGGCCAGGGAAATTCAGGAGATCTGGTGTTAGAGTTATAGAAAACCTAGCAGACTGTCTTGATGGGAGTTCACAAGTGTCTCAGTAACTGACAGCTGACGGGAAGATGGAACTAACCTCTGCCATCTGTCTGAAACCACCTCAAAAAAAAAAAAAAAAAAAAGCCGAGCTATATAAAAATTTAGAGAAGTGCTTTGTTTCCCCTGCCTGTTTTGCATCAGACCCACTCCTGGAATTTAATGAAGCACTTTCTTCTCAGATCTGGCTTTTCTCCTGATCGCCCTACTTTCTCTCCAACAGCAAAGAGAGAGAAGAAATGCCCATCAAGTTTGAATCATATTTGGCAAGGAAATAAGCTTGTTTTTACTGCTGTTTGTCATTGGAATTATCTTAGATTAAAAAGATTATAGTGAAGACAGCAAATCTTTTCCTTTAAAAAAAAAAAAATAACAAGTCATAAAAACGTCAAGCCATTTAAGCATAAAGATATCCAAGAGGCCAAAAGGGTTGTATTAGTCTTTATTGGAGAAAAAAAAAGAAAAAGACCCACTCACTACATGAGAAAGACCTGTAGGTCTGAATTCCTTAGGAAGAGAGTGGCAGAGTGGAGGTGGGGAGGGACGGTCACCCCGAAAAGGACCTCAGGGTTTAGGAGACAAATTCCAGATAGTCGGCCTCCTTGAAAAGCTTTGATAAATGACATTTCTGCTAATACCAAATCAAAGGAAAAGATCAGTTTCCCCAGTGAATGGGGCTGAGCAAATCTTACATCTGGGCGCTCTGGCATGCCTGCTAAATGAAATCATCCCGAGAGTCTAAGGAGAGTTATGTCTCTGCGGCTGAGGCTTGTTTATGGAAAAATGAGTTTCGGGGCTTGGCTTTGCTTAACCACAGAGCCTTCTGGGCTGTGGGTGCATTGGTTATTCTTTACAAAGTAGTTCTTGTCCTCAAGAGCAAGTGTCCTGATTTCAGGCCTCCACAGGAGCTCAACGTTTTGGCCTATCAGTTTTCTTCATTTCCTGTGGGCTTGGCCAACACCCCTGTCTCAAAAAGCAGCTTTTAAAACTATGCCCTCAGTTCACTTGGACGCTGGTGCCTCATCCGAATAAAGAAGCCAAGAAACACATGAAGTGTATATGGGCTGGAAGCACAAAAACACGGCGAGAAACGATGTGGCTATTTTACAGCATAACTAGCCTCATTCATACTGCTCTCCACACACGGATGTCCCGTAAGAGTACTGAGTTGCCTCCCTCCTCAGACTCAGACACTGCAGGACAGATTACTCTTCCAGCTCTTTCCTGTGTAAATTCCAATTCCCATGCTGTTCTCCAGCAGAAAAAACTAATTACTTATTGCCATTTTCTGCATTCATCAAGAGCCTTACGTAAAACTAGGACAAGATGATATAAAAATTGATAAAGTCCTTTAATTATGTTTCTTTGTCCCAAGTCTCTGTGGAGAGTTCGGCATTTCCAGAATCTACTTGATGTGACGCTGGGGGATTTGAACTCCTGTTGGTATTTGAGAAAATAAAAGAATGGCCTAAAATTTTATCAGGAATGATGAGAGGAAATGTGGTGGGCAGGATTTGGAGTTGTCTGTCAAACACACTTTATAATTTGTGGTCTCTTTTCACTCTTCTTGTCTTGGAAAATTTCTCTACTTTCTCCAAGGTAAGCACAGAGAAAGCAACTCTAAGGAAACTTTCATTGCTCTATGCCCATTTTGCTTGTCTCTTTAGATTTGTAAATAACAACAAATAGTTTTAAGGTGGAGATGAGAAAGAAGGGTGGAGGATTTGCACTGTAACCACAGTGAGGCTATCAGTTAGAGTCTCTGCTCCTAGGAGGCCTTTCTCCATTGCACACATTTAGTAAGGTATTGCGTCACCAAAGGAGGGGATGTGCCTGAGAAAGGGCATGTTTCTCCCTTCCTCTGCTTTACTATATCTGAGGGTACCCAAGTGGGTAAATTATCCTAACTCACAGGGTAATTCTGCAGAGTAAACAAATTAAAGCATACATAACAGTGACTGATATATAATAAGTACCAGATAAATGCTTATTATCATTATGATTTGGGACTTGAAGGAGGACTAAGACATCTTTACGCAGATAAGCATCAGAGAATGACTGAAATAACGTTCCACTATGAAGGGTCTTCCCTAGGTACTTATTGCTCCAAAGCTGTTAGGAGACCCAGTGTCTAATTTTGGTTGTCTGACTTAAAAGAGGTATGTTCTTGAGATAAATTTTAACCTCTATGAGCCTCAGTTTCCTTGTCTTAAATTGGAGTTAATGCCATTTAACATTAATGGAAATAGCTGCACTTTGCAAACTCTAAAGCACCACAAATGTAAAGGAGTAGTAATTGCCCCAAACACAAGAAGCTACTAAGATGAAGAAAGAATGAGAAGGCAGGGATGCTTCTCACTTTTGATACAGGCAAAGTATTTTATTTCTCTGAGTGTCCATTTTCATATCTAAAAAATGAGATTAATAATGTCCATTTCATATGTGAGGATCCAAAGAGGTTATTTATACAAAGCAGATGGTCCAATGCTGACCCACAGTAGATGCAGGAAATGTTCATTCTCTTCTTCCTTTTCCTTCCTCTTCCTCCCAACTTTGTGAAATTACTTGGAACCTAAATTCAGGAAGACCTGGTGTCTGAAGGACATTATGTTCCCATGCTGCCAATGGAGGCCACCCCTCCCCAGGATTGGGGGGATCTAGAGAGAGACCACAAGGACAGGCTTTCCAGGCTACACAAACATACTTTGCTCCTAGCAATGCTTATTGAAAGTTGACAGGAGATGCACAATGGTGTCCCCAAGGTCAGTTTCAGATGGCTCTCCCACAGAGGAAGTGTCATGGAGAGTTCCTGTAACTGGCAGTTGCAATTGGTTCCAAATAAATCTGTCTTACAATGAAGTGCAAGCAGCTCATAAGAGAAACAGAAACAAAATCAAGTGACCTGTAAGGCTCATGGGAGAGGACACCAGGGCACGCATTGTTCCCGGCCACATGGGCTGATATGTGTGTGTTGTGTACTCAGGGGTAATGCAGTGGGTGGAGGAAGACAATATCCAGAATTGGAGCAAGTCAGACCATGGCTACCCTCTGGCTTGACTTGTGGCTTTGCATTGCCCCACTGGCCTGGATTAAAACATAAAGGACGTATTTTTACTCTGAGATACAGAAAAAACGGGATAGAAGTGAAAAGAGCCTCAAGATATTCTGCCACCCATTTTGTGCTCTTGAGTAATTTGGGGCTTTGAGCTTTCTCCATTATAGAACAAGAGGTTTCAATTAGATATTCTGAGGGCTCCTCTCACTCTTCCTTTCCAGGATTCTGTGATGCGAAATTTCTGTGTCCCATACACTCGTGAGGAAATGAGATCTCATGGATGGGCAAATATCCTGATTAACAGTTATTATTAGTAGCACAAATAGCTCATAGTTCATTAATAATTTTTAAAGAATTAGGTTGTATTTAAATTTACTCTATGTATACCATAGAGTTCTATTCAGCCACAAAAAACAGTGACATATGGCACCTCTTGTATTATCCTAGATAGAGCTGGAACCCATTCTACTAAGCGAAGTATCCCAAGAATGGAAAAATAAGCACCACATGTACTCACCATCAAATTGATTTTAACTGATCAACACTTAAGTGCATATATAGTAGTAACATTCATCGGGTGTTGGGCAGGTGGGTGGAGGGGATGGGTATATACACACCTAATGGGTGTAGTGCGCACCATCTGGGGGATGGACACTCTTGAAGTTCTGACTCGGGTGAGGCAAGGGCAATGTACATAACCTAAACATTTGTACCCCCATAATATGCTGAAATAAAAAAGAAAAAAATAAATAAATTTACCCTAATGGACAGTGAACTTAATTTAATTCATGTGATGAGACTTGGCAAGTCTTGGAGAGGTATTTTAGACCTTCATTGGAGACATGGTGGTTGAGAGCCCCAAATGAGGTAAAAGAGGCCTTTATGGGAACCCCAGCTCTGCTCCTTCCTAACCATGGGAATTCCAGCAAATTATTCAACCTCTCTGAATCTGTATTCCTCATCTATAATATGGTAATAATAATAATTCATGCCTCACAGGATTGTCAGAGGTTTAAATGAGAGAAAAATGTGTAGCATATAGTACAAGCCGTATAGGAAGCATTCAATACCTATTAACTGTTAATATCATTATCTTTACCATTGCGGCAACTATTTTATCCACCACCAATGCAGTCCCTAGAGAGTCCTAGTTCAGATAGTTCTATGGAGATCCAGTAACAGCTCAGGTTTTTGTCCTAGGCTCTTGTATCTTTTTGTTTTACACATTCTCCCTGTGTATTCTCACCTAAATAGTACTAGCTATGACCTCCAGACATCCAGCCCAGAATTCCCTGTTAGGCTTCAGAAGTAATATATGCAAATGCCCTCTGGGTTGGTCTACAGATGCCTCAAAATCATAGTGTTCTAAAACTGGATTCATTATCTCCTCAAATCAGCTCTTCTTTGTTGTTTCCTATTCTGGTAAATGGCCTCCCCATCAAACCCAAAACCTCAGAGTCACACTTGACTTCTGAGATTCCCTCACTCCTTTCTGTCTGCCCCAACACTAAATCATCAAGTCCTGTTCATTTGACCTTCTGAAGGTTTCTTTATCTCTATGCCACCTCTAGTCCAGTTCAGGCCACTACTAATCTCTCTCTTTCTCTCTCCAAAATCGCTCTAAGAACCTCCTAACATATTTTTCTGCCTCTAACCTTACCCTCTGTGAAAAACAAACAGTAAGCTTTCTAAAATGCAGATAAGTAATATGCATTGCTAATGCTGAGAACTTATTAACGGCCACTTCTTGCTCATAGGGTAAAACCCAAGTTCCTCAACTTGACTTTCAAAATGATCTGTGCACCTGCCCAGCCTGACCACTGTCTCTGCACTCGAATCATTCTCAACTTCCTTTGACTCTGAGAAATCCCCAGCTGCTCTCTTGCTTCCCAATCTTTGTGCCAGCTATTCCCTCCTGCTAATGCAGAAGTCTCCCTCTTTTTTTGTTTTTTTGTTTGGGTTAGGTTTTTGTTTTGTTTTTGCACCAAATAGTTCCAGCTTTTCCTCAGGTCTTGGCTTCAGTGTCAGGTTCTGAGATGTCTTCTCTGCTCCTCAAAATCTGGTCAAGCTGCCACTCCTCTAAGGTCCCACAGCACACTTGGCCACCGATTACAGCACACACCCCTTTGGATTATGCTTGTCTGCTTACTTCGTTGTCTCCTATATAGGATCACCTACTCCATGAGGGCATAGCTCAAGTCTGTCTTGTCCAGCTTTAGGTCCTCAGGGCCTGGAACAATGCCTGATGCTAAATAAATATTTTGAGGTTAATAAAGATACTAAATGTCTCTAGGTGTGTCCAAAGATTTGGGGGTCCATTTCTTCCTTAAGGAGTCTGGAGGGTCCCAGTATTTTTGCTGCCATAGTCCTTTCTGTGCCTAAGTGAAAAGAAAAAAAGAAAATAACTACAGAGGCAGGAGGCCCCACACTTTTGGAACAGTCTACCCTAACAATGTGCCTCCTGCTCCTCACCTCCTCAGAGCCTGGAAGATCTAATGGGATTCAAGGCCCAGACTTGGGTGACATTGAGCTATGCCCTGTAAGCCACCATGAGGCACTGGAGGGTCAAGGGTGTGTGGAACTCTGTGTGGAAGGAGTAGGGATGTTATAAAACTAGTAGAGTTGGGGGAAGGGTAGTTCTTCAGTGAATTCAGGAATCCTGAAGGAGATTCTTGAGTTTCCTCTTCTTCCTCCTCCTTGTCACCTCTTCTCTGCCTTCACCACCCTCAGCCATACGTGTGGCTCTGGCCCACTTGCAAACATGCTAGAGAATTCCCGTCGTGGGAACTCACTGAGAGAGCGCTTCTGCTCCTCCTCTCAACCGTTGGGTCCTAACTCTACAATCTTGGTGTCTTTGCTCCTCTGGTTTAGTCATCCGGCATCTGATAATTCTTTAGGCCCCTATGTTAAGTCAGGCTTCCTAGAAGCAGAGCCTGAGATGAGGATTCTTGTGCAAGTGATTTATCGGGGAGCACTTCCAGGAGAAACTGCTAAGAAAGTGAGAAAAATAGGACAAGAAAGGGGGAGAAGCCAGGCAAAGATGCAGTTTCAAATGAAACCTAACTTCATCCTGATCTCATGGAGAGCTCTAGAGGGTCAACTGTACCATAGAGTGTGTCCTATCTTGAGATGAAGGTGAGTCTTTTGAATCCCTGCACTGGTCAGTCATTGGCTCAGGGTGGCTCCAGGTGAGAGCACAGGGAGTCAGGACATAAATCCCAGGTGCTTCAAAGCTAGGCAGCTCCAATCGACTAAGGACACTCCTCTGGGTGACACTACAGATGTGAGATGTCAGCAGTAGCATCCACAGCTGCTTATAAAAGTAAAGCAGAGATCTGGGTGGGGCTACAGGTCCTTTGCTTTTTCTTGGCAACTCCTCATGACCTTTTTTAGCTAAAAGTCCTGAACAAGTGTGCTATTTCCAGAGAGGTTCAGGAAACTTCTAGTCATCCCAACAATCTCTTCTCCTTTACACTCCACCCCAACCTCCCATATTTTCTGATATTATAGACCTTTGTGAGTGCTAAAATCATGATTCATGACCTAACCACATTCCTTGTCAGAAGCAAGGTGGGAGAAACAAACTAAGCTGTGGCCATTGCCACTCCCAGCTAGAGCCACAAAGCAGAGACATTGCTAGGTGTTTGTGTTGCACAAAGAGCCCTGTCTGACAGCAGTAAAGTAGCCAGCTTAATGAGAGGGAGAAATCTGGCTATGCTCACAAGGGTCTCAACTATGGGAAGAGTCTATTGCACATCTTACAGAATAGAGGGCATTGACCTCTGAGCACCTGCTTAGACCAAATATCTAGTTCCTCATGACTCAATAGACAAATGAGACGAACTTTGTGTGACCTTTCATGCAAACTATTGATGTGGTAGTGTGCAAAGTGAGTGGTACTATTACCAGACAAATTTGTGTTTAAGTCCCAGCTGCACAACTCATCAACTGTTACAGCTTGGGCAAGTTAGTTTTTCTGAGACTCATTTATACAAAAGAGAGAGTACCTACACTGCAAGGTTGTTACGAAAATGAAATAGCACCTGGCACATAGTTAGGGCTAAATGCATGAAAGACATCATTCTGAAGTTATTTTCCTCTACAGAAAGAAACACTAGAAGGAAGTGGGTGCTAATATTTTTGGGAAAAGAGAGAGAACATGTGCACTAGTGTACAACTACTATTGTTTTGGGGTTTGAACACCTATTATTTCATGAAATACAATAATTTTTGACTGGAATGTTATGATTACTTATACTTTACAGAGTCAGAGACTGAGGAACAGATAGTTTGTTGTTTTCATCTCTGTAGAAATCAGATAATGAATGTTAATGATACTCTTCGCTCCCCTCCAGAGTTGCAAAGCTAAAGAGATGCCCACTAATGCAAACTCCAGGATGAGCCAGTGTCTGAGGTCCTTTCTGATCATCTCATTTCCCATCCACCTAGCTCTTTCCAGAAAAGGCTATGCAAACATGGAATATTGATGGGTAATATCAGTTCCCCACATAGCAGAAGCGATCCTGCCTCCTCTGGATTCTGGGGGATGAGCTCAGGTCTTGGGTCCCTACATAACCCCCAGAATGCCAGGATATCCAGCTGTCTGCCTTTCAGTTATGATTTATCATAAAACCGACAGATGTTTAGTTGGTGTTTCTCTACAAATTGCCCAGAATCCTCCTCATTCTTTCTGCAAGCAGATCCTACCTCATAAGTAACTTTCCTTGAGTGTCATTTGGAAACTGGTACTTGTACCATATGTCACACCAAAATTTTCTCTGCTTGTGAGCATTGAACACATACATATTCGCCAACAGTCTTGGGAGGTTAAGAGAAAAGGAGCACCAGTTTGTAGGCAAAATGGCACCCAAGAACGCTGCTTTCAGGTCACGCCATGTTCTAAACTGTTGAGGCTCTGATTCTGTGACTATGAACTACGCTGTACCTTTCTGATTCTAAAAAGGTAACTTAGAATATGAGACAATTTTGTCAATTATAGTATCCTCCAAGACAGATGCTGCTTCATTTGCTCCTTTTGTAATGGTTGCCATAATCACCCTAGTATACAACCAGCTTTAGTATGTAAGACCTTAAAAACAAAAGAAAGGAAGTTTGTTTGTTTACTATGGTCCCAGCACTGTTCTCAGCAATCTTCATGGATTTATCTCACTTAAATCCTCACAACAACCCCACGAGGTCGAGATCGGAAACCATCATTATACCCGTTTACCCCTTTTACAGATAAGAAAGCTACAGAGTGGAAGATTAGATAACAGCAATCTAACAGTAGGAAGTGGAGCTGATATTTGATTATGGGGCCACCTGGTTCTGGCATGCAAACTCATAAATTCTTAACACTTTTACCTTGACAGAGTGGCAATTGTGAGTGAAATCTATTAACTTTCTCCTCAAAGGCAAGAACATTCTCTAGCTCTACTTGTTTGTTTCCAATATACACTTTCTAGGAGTTAAATAAATTGAGCTCCAATCAGGTTTAGACATCTAATAGGACTTTACTACAGCAGCTTTACGTAGCAGCTGGGCTATGTAAGTAGACTATTGCAAATTATATTTCTTTGAATACCTACCGTATTAGTCTGTTAGGGCTTCTATAACAAAATACCACAGAGTGAGTGGCTTAAACAACAGAAACTTATTTTCTCATAGTTCTGGAAACTAAAAGTCTGAGATAAAGGTGTTGACAGGGTTGGTTTCTCCTGAGGCCTTGCTCCCTGGCTTGCATGTGTCCTCCTTCTTGCTACGTACTCTCCCCATGGTTGCTCTCTGCATGTGCATGTGTCTGCGTCCTACTCTTCTTCTTACAAGAATACGTCATACTGGATTAAGGCCCATCCTAATGATCCCATTTTAACTTCATCATTTCTTTAAAGCCCCAATCTCCAAAGACAGTCATATTCAGAGGTACTAGGAGTTGGGATTTCAACAGACGAATATTTGGGGGTCCACAATTCAGCCCATAACACCTACTAAGTACCTGGCATTGTAATGGCATTTTGGAAGATTCACAAAGGTGAATGAATCAGGTTTACTTCCTCTCTGCAAGGAATGTACAAGTTCCTCCATAACAGTGTTATAGGATATAAGGTGAGATCTGGTGTGTAGGAGAGACAGAATAAAGTTCTGAGGGCATTCAGGTAAATGAGAGGTGACTTTCTCTTCAGATATTAGGTCCAAACATGCTTCACGGTAAATATAGCATTTGAGAAAATTCCCATGCAGGATTTGATCTGGGGTTAAAAAGCAAAGGTAAATGATTTTTGTCCATGGTAGTCTAAATCCAAAGAAATAATGAGACAGCACATGGCTTACTCATGTTTTTTCTTTTCTCTTGTGACCTTTTCCCCCCACCCTTTCTAAGGTGAAGTCAGAGTTATTAGAACTCAGAATGTTTAAAGGAACGGGATAACAGAGGAAGTTGGCTGGCAGGTCTCAGGGAGCTGCTGTGGATGGTTCTTAATGAAATCTCTTGTCCCATTTGACTGTTCTCCAAGCATTTCAAGCTATGCCACCCATAGTTTCACTGATGGAGGAAAGTAAGCCTCATATAAATTCAGTGAGGACCTCAAGCCCTGAATTGGTCCAACAGGTTAATAAACAGGCCTTTCAGTCATATCACAGATATATTGTGCCTTTCAAGCATTTTGCCATATTTGATCTTCACGGCAACAACACTGAAAGGCATGCTATATAATAATGTGACAATTTTTTTCCTCCACTTGCCTTTCTAGATCAATTCTCCAGCTTTCTCTGCCCTGCTTATTGCCTGTGGGAGGTTGAATCCTCCGAACTGCACCACCTAAGTGCCCTTGTTGGATGACTTCCTGCTCGGGCTTGTAGCATATACCTTCAAGATTATTTCATTTCAGTAAATATAGAGCCACTGGGTTCTTTTTAATAGTTCCAATTTTGTGCTCTATGCATTCTTTGTAACTCATACTAAGTCAAGGGTTAGTGACCTTCAAATGCAGGATGGCACATTGATGACCTCTTCCCCCGGGTGGTTTTTGGTTTTGTTTTTTGTTTTTTTCTGGCATTCTAGGAATGGAAGGTAGATCTCTTTGCTGAAAAATACATTATTCTTTGCATTCCTAAGTTGTTATCCAATCTTTTCAATCCCATTAAATAATACTAATCTTATGCTGTGACAAATAATACAACAATGTACATATTGTTCATTATTATGCATATGTCATTTCTCACATATAAAGCATACTAAAGTTTCTGGAAGTGGAATCATCCTGGGGTCAAACTGTATGTCATTTTTAAGACAAAAACCAAATTTCTGATTTCTCTCCATAAAGTAACATACACAGCAATGCATGAGAGCTATGCATAATCAAACTATATTTGCAGAAAAAATAAAAACCAGTTGCCTCATAATTTTAATTTGGATTTCTCTTATTACAAATAAAATGACATTAATTAACAAGGGTTCAAGTGTCTTTTGGTCTCACTGTCTCCAAACTATTTTTATCTATTGGATGTTCTTTCTCTATTAATTCATAGAAATTTGGCTATGTGTCGCAAATACACACACATAAACATATTAACATATTCTAAGTTTTTATTTGTGCTTTGACTTTTTTTAGAGTGTTTGCAACATAATTTTTATATGCTGTTTGAAAGAATGTCATTTTTATACACTTATAGGTACATTATTGTGGTTAAATATGTCCTTCCCTCCTGTTTCCTTCTGCCGCACCTCTTTCTTCACTCCTTCCACCAGCAATCATTGAAAAATAGGTATATGACAGGCTTCCTAACTTCCAGTTTAGTCTTTTCATACCAAATCACATAATAAATCCTATTACAAATTTTGTTAAAATGTGGAATGACATACCACCAAGAAAGATCTAGGGCAAGATTTACAAGAGCAGTGACTGAGAGCTTCAACATAAATTCACTAAAAAACAATAGGGAAAAAGCACTTGAAAACAAAACTCGCAGGGGGCACTAATACGACCCCATACAATAAAAATCTTCAACATTTCTTTCAGTCTTTCCTCATATACAAACAATTCTCCCCCCTCAATGTTTCTCTCTCCCTCTCTTCATCTCTCTGTCTCTCTCCATCCTTGCTACTGTTTCAAATCTTACTTGAAGAGCAGAAAATCATCAATTATTGACTTTCTCTTCCAGCTGGAGCAAAAATTCGTTTACGTTTGTGAGTACATGAAGATTAAAATAACATCAAATGACGGTCACAAGGGGACATTACAAAGTCAGAAGTCATATTTGTTATGGACAAATTGCACGTAGGTAATTACATGCTAAAGTCTGGTCATTTTAAAAACAGTATTCTAAATATTAAAAAAAATCTGAGAAACCAAATAAATTACGAAGGCCACTATAAATATGTCACCCTAGGTTTCTCATTGGTTACTTTTATTCTTTTCAAGTTTGCAGATACATTTTTGGTTAAAGCTAGTTCCCATATATACATATATACATACACACACACACACACACACACACACACACACACACATATAAAAATATATATAATCACACAGACACATATATTGTTAGTTTTTCCATAGGCTGATATATATGACATAAAAACTAAGGCTGAAATGAAATATGCATTATAAGAGTAATGGTGATAGCAGAGGTAACAATCAAGGGCACCTTTGAGGTGTCTCGTTATCGCTATGAAACATTTTTATGAAGTAGAATGCCTACTTTTTTATTGTGCAGCGCAGGAGTCAGCAAAGGTTTTGGTAAAGGGCCAGACGGTAAATATTTTCAGATTTTCAGACCATACCAGTCTCTGTCAAAACTACTTAACTCCACCATTGCAGCACAAAAACTTCCCTGGATGATATGTAAATAAATGGGCATGGCTGTGTTCCAATAAAACATTTCATAAAATAGATTGCAACCTGGATTTATCCCATGGGCCATAGTTTGCTGACCCCCGTGTAGAAGGTAAATAATTATTTAAATGATGTTTGTCTGCAATGTATATCTGTGTTAGATATTTTCTGTTTGCCTCTCCAGATCCATTTGCCATCCTTCTTCACCCTGCTCTCTGTAGGGGAAATTGACTTCTATGGATCCGTCACTAGACATCCTAATCTTCTGGCTTCTGTTTGAGTTCAGCCAACAGGAGACACCATTAGAAATCCAGAAGGCAGGACGAGAATGGTGACAAGGGATGTATTCTCCTGGCTTCCTTCATGCTAGGTTAACACAGGTTGGGCCTGTTCCTCTACCAAAAGGTCACAGCTCTGGTCTGATGACCTCTGCAACTACAGCTACACTCTCAGGGTTCTGCTTGCTGTTCCCATTCCTTGTCCGTTTAGGCTTACAGGTTGTGCTCAGGGCTTCCTGATGTTACTAGCCCCTGAATATTTCCTGTTGGTTTCCCTTAAACTATGCCCACTTCAGTAAATAGTCCCTTTAGTAAATTATTTTGAATTATTCCATTTGAATGTGCCATCTGTTTCCTACTGGGAACTTTGACAGATTTAGTATATTTTTCCTCAAACAACATCAAAACTTTGTAATATCAAGATCCTATTGTATGCATTATGCAGAGGTCAGTGTAAAAAAGCACTAATTTATTTCATCTGACACCACCACAAGGCACCAAACCCTGGTTTCCCAGTTCTCCCTCCTGTATTTGCTCATGCTAACACCTTTCAAAGGCCACACATATTCAACAGCAGGACCTGAAACCCCTGAGTCTCCCAAAACTCTGACGTGCTCGTGCTCCCCCTACCTATCCCCATCCTACTATCTGTAATTCAAAAACAAAAGCAATGCTAAAACATAGCAAGTGGAAAAACAATTCATTGTTTAGGATTTTGCCCTAAAATAATTACTTCGATACTTTAAAAATTTACAAACCATTTTAAAATAAAATCATTGCAGTTCTGATTTCATTTGTGTCTTAAGCATGTGCTTGATCTGCCCATTGGGAAATTCAGAACTACTCTATAACTTGAAGGTCAAGCTCCTCATCAGGAATTAAGAATTCACAATGACCTGGTCTCTACCTTCCTCTCCAACCTCATCTCCCATCATTCCACCCTCTGTGTGTGCTTTAGTCACCTATAGTCATACAGTCTTCAACAGGCATTCAATTAAAGTCTGTGCATGGCAACCCTTGGAGTTATGCAATAGGGTGACTCTGTTTCAGCCATATATAACTTATATTTAGCTCTATTGTATCCACTTCTGCCACTATCCCCTACACACACACACGCACACAAGCATGCATATTGCAAGTTCAAGTTCAGGTCACATTTTGTCCATGCTTTCTCAGTGTGGAATGCTCCCCTCAGCCCCATACGCACCCCCAGGCCATCCTCACCAGGCTAATTCCTGTTATTCTCTGAGCTTCACTTCTATTCCACACCAGTCTGTGATTACTTTTTGATATTCCTCTTCACCACTAGACTCTAAGGATCTTAGTTCTTTGCAAAAAATATCCTCAAAGTTGTAATTCCAGTGGCTAATGTTATTCCTCAAAAATATATGAAACTGTCAGAAAGCCCTTAGCACAGGTGTTTATCACTCCCAATCCCAGGTTTTCCCAAGGCTTTCTCTAACAGAAAATAGCTTCTTTTAAATTTTATCTTGCTTAGGTTAAGCTCCTGGCTTAAGAGGTTTTCTTTCCTCATTAAAATTGCTTCTTCCTTTGTAGCAAACACTTCTACCCAGCTCTCTGGCAGTTGATTTGATGAACTAGTACTTCCAAGAGGGTGTGGTAAATTATTTAAGGTAGTATATGGACAAACCATTTGAATACTAATAGTTACAATTAATTGTTTTATTTTTATATACAATATGCAAAAGTAATATCATAGGTATTATTGCTTAGAAGGAGGTTAAAATCAGAAAAAAATGAGTTAGTTTAATTTAAAAATGTTCAATAAGACTACAGGTAACACACAAATGTAACACACAAATCAATAAGGGTAATCTTCAAATAATGATGGCCAGTTCTATGTGTTATTTTGTAAGGCTATCTTACCAGTTATTCAATCAAACACTAACCTAGGTGTTGCTGTAAAGGTGTTGTGTAGATCTGATTAGCATCTACCAACAGCTGATTTTAAGTAAAGGAGATTATCATCTCTAATGTAGTTGGCCCTGATTCAGCCAGTTGAAAGGCCTTAATAGCACAAATGAGGTTCCCCTGATAAGGAAGGAATTCCTCCTGTGGACTGCAGCATCTATTTCTGCCCAAGTTTCCAGCTTGCTCTTCCTGATGCTCTAACCTACGGATGTCAGACTTGCCTAATCAGCTTCCAAAATCGTGTAAGCCAATTCCTTGCATAGATGGATAGATAGATAGATAGATAGTCAGATAGATAGATATCCTACTAGTTCCATTTCTCTGGAGTAACACTGAGTAATACATCAAATGACTGAAGTTTTTCTTGAGGTTTTCATGGCCTGGGGTAACTGCATATGAACTCTAACCTTCTGTAAACAATGTTTAGAATAAGAATTTGCCTGTATTGTTCATTATTATTATTTTTAAAATAAGATATTAGTATTCAAACCTTGATAAGATGTCCATGCTCCTTTCCTGCTTTAACCTTTCCTATTTGCATTGGCTTGTGGACATGGTGTCCATGCCAAATGTGTCAGCTGGAATAGGGACAGTAATTTATTTCAGCTGACATGTGCAACCTGATGCAGTAAAATGGTGCTGGCATTTGACGCTCATATGTGCTGTCAAAATAAAGGTGCCACTTAGAATCCTGGGATCCTAGAGTATTCAAGCTCCACCAAGCCCTTGTATCAGAATCAGCTGGAATTTTATGTAAAATGAAGTTCCCCTAGCTTAGACCACCCATCTCAGTTCTACTACATCAGAATGTCATGGAGAGAGCTGACATTTTTACAAGCTTCCAATATGATACCTATACACACTAATTTTGAAAAACAATGCTTCAGGAGTTCCTTAGAGGACCAGCAGAATGGTTCTGGCTTTATATTTTTTAATATAAAATTCTGTAACATATTGTTTTTGAGGAATCGCTATTATAGCTATAAGAATCCCAAGTTTAGAATCCACTGAATTAGTTGGTCTGTGTTAGATTGAATTACTCCTCCCTCTATCACACCCTTGCCATGATCTCTACATGAATGGAGTATATTTCCACCCTTCTTGACTTAGGCCAATGGCAGGTGGGGAAGAATTCACCTATCTACCCTCAGGTAAAGCAAAGCCAGCCCAGCCACAATGGCCTGAAGCAGCCTCCCCAAACAACACACAACTCCATGAGGACAAATGATTGTTTTACGTTCCCGAGTATTAAAGTTGGTTTAGGACATAGTGTTATTGTGGTAATACCTAAATAATACATAGACTAATTCTCTAATTTTATGGAGGAGGCAACTCAGGGGCTAGGAAGCAAAGTGGCTCTCCTGAGGAGCCTGAATTCAAAGGAATAACTCAAAGTGGTAGGACTTTCAAGGCAGGTTGGAAGAAGAACACATTGACAAGGAGGTGTCAACGTTCTTCCTTCCAATCACACAAAGGAAGCCAACATCTTCAGACTGATATCCCTTTGGAGTAGCAGCATGGTTCCCATCCAGAAAACTTCAGCATGTCATGCTCAGCCATGGAAACAACTGAAGTTGAGTGGGACCACGTTACGCTCTGCAAGGCAGGGACTGGGTGTCCTTCCACCCCCTTCTCTGATCTCAGCTTTGTCACTTTCAAACAATCACCCACCAGCTGTTGGGTGAGAAACAAATGTCACTATGTTTTATTGTCCGTGGCTTTTTTAATGCCAGCCATTACAATTTATACATCCAAATGCCTTTATTTAATACCTCAAGAAAGCATCTTGCCTATTGGATAATTACCTGTGCAAGTTAATTTGAAAGAAGGAGATAAGAGTAGACCTGTTTATTATATTAGAGTCCAATTAGCACTCAGACTTGGAATTGCTCTCTAAGACTCAAGAGTGTTCAAGCAGAGTAATTGATAAAATGTTATAAAGATACTACAAAAGGAATCTACATACTCATGACAACCTAAAGGACATTTTTTAAATTCCTGTACATGTTCCAGAGCCTGGAGCTTTGGATTACCCCAGTGTTTCTTGGAAACCCTATTTTGCCAAATATCTTAAATTCAAGCCCAAGAATTCTCCCTATTTACAGCCACATGTTGGATCTAGTGTTGAAGAAGATTAACACAGAAATTTCATTGCACAAGGTTCAGACTATGCAATGTTAAAAAGAAAAAAAAAGGAAGATAAACATGATTCTAGGCACATTCCGTGCCTCATCTCCATGGCCCAGTTCCTGTTATCCACCAAGTAGGTTTTAAAATAGTTCACGTTTTTCAGTGCTACAAAATCAACAGTACTGGAAAGTTGGCAGGTACACTTGTTTAAACAGAGCTCCCAAGTTTTCTGCTGGCAGGTGTTTCCAGAGTTCTTGGAGCACAATTCTTTGGATAGGATATTTGCCAATATACATAGCAACCGGAAAGGAAAAAAAAAAAAGTGTTTTCCTTTACCACAGTGGAGACACTGAAATGCCTTAGATGCAAAGCTGGATATTCAGTTCGGGGGCTTACTTTGGCTGCAGATCAAGAAATAAACAATAATAAAACCCAACATCTCTCTGCTCAGAACTCTGATGGGCTTCAGAGTGGAACGGTGTCACTTATCAAATTGGCAACACGTCCTCCCCAGCCATCTCCGTACAGTTTGACCCAGTGAGTTTGGTTCTCCCTTCTTTGTCAATTCCCCAGTCTCCTGAGTGTGTCATTCTCAAGCTAATCTTGCTTGAAACTGTGGATGGAGATGATGGGTTTGAAACTTAATGTGATGAAGGCAGAGCAGGCAAGACTTGACTCTCCCCCTGCTTAGCGCCTAGGCATTGATTTTAGTTAGTCTTGAATCCAGCTTTCTGAAAATGAAACCTGGGCCTGCTCAAAAAGCACATGACTGGTTTTATATCTGTTCCTTTGCAGTTGGACTGATGCGTATTTGCTGCCCTCCGATTCATTCCCTTGGCCATTCAATTAAAATCAACATCGGTGCTGCAACCCCACAAGAGAGAGAGGTAATCCCTGTTGTTCCTTACCCTGAACAAGATGAAAATAAATAGAAAATTAAAAAAAAAAAAGCAAGACTAAAGAAGACTAAAATCTGAGAGTCTGAGGAGGAGAAATATAAGCCTGGTAGGGAGAGGTTTGGGGGACAAGTTTTTAAAATTTAAAGGAAATCAAAATGTTTCTCGCTTAGAAGGGACTTCATGGTCATTAAACTGTAGCTCAGTGAAAATTAAGAGTTTTAAGTTCTACCTACAAAAATTTAGAATACGAGGCATTTCTAAAAGTTATTTTTAGTCTTTTCTTTTCTAGTTACTTGCTAATGGCAAATGTGTATTGTATTTAAGTTCTTTCATTCTTGTATTAATTGGCCTCATTTTGGGGTTCACTTTATGCCTCTGTGTTACTGCTTTGTTTCATCTCTCTGGTGGTGTTTTGTTGATAGTATCTTTATAGATTTCCAACAAAGATATCTTTTATGGATGTTCTGGGTTCAAAATAGACCCTTTTGGTGAAGAGTTTGGGTATAGCTGAGGATTTTATCTGATAAAAATCCATCAATCTCAGAAAACAAACAAACAAAAAAAACGGCCATTCAGTTGGGCAAGGGAAAAAACTAATTTTTTTCTTCAGTTTAACCGTAGCTACAAAAAGAAACCACATTGGTCAGACTCAAGTTTTTCACTTCAGGAAGATATCTGAGGAAATAACAGTGGTTAAAAATATAGACTTTGATCAGATAGAGCTGAGTTTAAATTCCTGCTGTGTCACATACTTGCAGGGTGTTTAAAAAATGAGGCTCTTGATTCAATAATGGTCAAATCCTTGTCTCTTCTTAGCTGTGAGATTAGAAAAATTTTTTAAGATCTCTGGGCTTTCACTCCTCAATGGTAAAATGGGCAACATGAGCAGATATTTTTAGAATAATTAAATGAGGTGATATCAGTCAAGAGCAAAGCCCATAAAAGCAACTCAATGAGAATAGCCACAAATTTTAACAAAAGTGTATTTGACTACAACCTTGAGATCACCATACTTTTTGTTTTGACTTTCATGTGTTTTATGTCATGAGTATTAATATCTGTTGTAGGAAAACAGAAAATATAGCTAAGTAAAAATAAGGAGAATTATTCAGTCACTTGTATAATCAATCACCTGCCAGAAATAATTAGTATGGAGAATTTAACCAAACCCTTTCAGACTTACTCATAAAACATCAAAGTGACATTAGATTGCTCCTTAAATGTTTCATTTCCACCTTTTCTGCCTGCTCTGTTTCATGAAAGTGAGTAAAGAAAGCTATGAAAAATTGATTTCTAGGAGATAAATCAGGAGAAAGGATCCTGAGAAGATTTAGGAGGAAATGAACTTATTGTTTGTTTGTTTCCACAAATGAAGAAATGTTGTGAATTCTGGGTAGGATATTGTTTTCTGCCAGATCATTTTTCGAAGAGGCAATAGTGCTAAGGCAGAGTTTCTCCCAGAAATATAACAGGCCCTGGAGGGTTTCCACTGAGTGAATTTCAGTAAATATGATGAATCAATATTGTTTTTATTGTTAACTCCCGGTGATTGAATTGGAAAGGATTGATAAAGCAATAACCTTTTTAATATAAATTGCCTCCCTTTTCCCTTCATTAAAGGATAATTTGTGGAAAAAAACTTTTTGCCTGTTTCTGTGGTCTCTGTTACCAAAATAGCTAAACAAATATTTTTGAGAAATTATTCCTAAAATCTGTTTGATAGGAATGTTTTAATATAGTATCTGACATATTGCTTCATTGTATTTGGAATATTAATAGCCTAGCTACCATTTTTTGAGTGTGCTCTTTATACATAAGTCCTCCAAACCCCATTGTAAATACAAGAAAACGGAAGCCTAGAAAGATTAAGTAAATCGCCCAAGGTCACACGGTGAATGAGTAGTCGAACTGGAGCTTAAACGCACACAGTCCAAAACCGCCACAGTCCAAAAACTATGCCCTACTCACTGTGACACATTTTATCTTGTTGAGTAATGTACACATACATCCATACACACTCCATACCACTCACCCAAACACAATCAGAGCAACTGTCAATAAAGGAAATGTGCATAATTAAGGAAATGTTTGCATGCAGGAATATATTTTGCATGGGATTAATTTGGAATGGAACACCATGGCCCTAGAGACTAGGGCCACTTGTTCTAAACACACTTGTTCTAAACAAGCTCTGAGATGGTTCCTGTGAACCTACAGTATTGCTATATCGAAGGAGATGATCACAGTCGAACCTCCAGCACCTTGAGTGTGAGGACAGTGCCTAGCTGGAGAGGGAGGTAGAATGAGTTTGAAGTTAAAAAGAAGAAACCAAATTGTTTGCAATGGTTAGAAGCCAAATCTTTCATTTTTTTAATACTTCCTAAATTTTTCAGTCCATGAAAAACATGTAATAAATATTAAAAGGCAATTTCTAGAACCATGTAAACTGTATTTCTTCTTGCCCTTATGTCCTCTCTCAACTGAACTTCTAGTAGCTTGGCTCGTGGGGAGAAGCTTTATTAATAAATGGGGAGAGAACTCACCTACATGTTTTCCATATCTTATCTCTTCCCAGCAGCACTGTACAGTAGATAGTATTATCCTCATCATCCAGTTAAAGAAGCTGAGGTTCAGAAAAGCTAAATAATTTCTCTAATTTAACTCATCTGTTAAGTGTCAGAGTTAGGATACCAGCCCAATCCCAAAGCCTTTCTACTGCACTGGGAAAAGAGGAAATAGGTTCTGAACTTAACTTCCCAAATTCCATAGCCATGGTGAGATTTATTTTTAAATCTGTTCAGTTTACCAATACCTGAGGTGTGAATACATACCACATCCTTTGGGTAAGAATGATTGTTTGTAATTTCGTATCCCAAATAAATTCCCAAAACATATTCCAGTCCACATCTTGGAGCAAAAAGAGGTTTACACAATAATAATAAAACCACATTTCTCTGCTTTTTTGAGACATAGAGCCCTTCCTTACAATCCTTCCATAGAGTTTTGCACATGTCTGTGTTGTTTGTGATAAGCACATTATGAGTTATCTTCTTATGACACTGGGTGTCTATCATTGCTCTTCTCATCTCTGTCTCACTGGGATGGTGCCTTTAGCACTTTATAAAGTCAAGAGAGGGTGCCTCATCGCCAGAGCCCAGCAAATAAACCTTTATTGCTCCTGCTCCTGATGCTGCCAAGCCATCTCCCAACACCATCAATGCTGTCTTCTGTCTGCCCAAGTTGCCAATGCTAATGCTGCTGACATATTGAGATCCCAAAGCCCGGTGAAGCAATTAGTAGGGAAAAAATGAAAAACAAACTTTATTTGCTTGTTCATATTGTGTGCCCATGGGACCTAAGCCAGAGAACACAGACCCTAGGTGACAGGCCCTAGGTCCATTCAAGACCCCAGCAATCCTCTATGCCAACCCACTGCTCTTGAACCAATCTGTCTGCAGTTGTTTTGTCACTGCTTAGGATGTGATCTTAGGCTCCTCGTTCCTTCTCTTAAAAACTGGCTCCAAATATATGAAAACCTAAGCATAATCTCAGGCTTGGTCCCACCTGGGATCTTTGCTATATGCCTATGAATGTGGAAATTAGGTCCAAGGAATTTATGGATTTGTTCAAATGTTAACAAGCTTCTCAGTGTCAGAGATGTAATAAGTGGGTATTTTGACTTCTAATTCAGAAAAGTGTTTGTTCATTCATTCATGTATTCATCCAACAAACATGTGTTGAGGGCTCATTTTTTGCCACATGCTATAAGAGGTAACATATATAACACATGCTGGCCCTTTAGAGCTTGTGATCTCAGGGTGTGGTAAGTACATAGTAGGGTTAAACTTAAGGTCCAGTGCGAGTTCAAAGGAGGGACTCCTAACCTAAAAAAGTCTTCAGAGATGAACTGATCTTTAAACTGAGCCTGCAGGACAAGGAGAAGTTAGCAAGGCTACGGGAGAAGGCTGGCTTATGTCTGTGGGCTATGGGAGTTGGGGAGGGTAGGCATTTCTGACTCAGTCCGGAAGGCAACTGAGCTCTAAGCTTTCCTGCCAGTAAGCTTATATTTTCTCCAGACAAGCACTTGAGTGCCTCCACATTACTTTAGAAGTTGAAAGAATATCCATTTTCTTTTTTTTAAATAATAATATGGAATTTTAAAAACAGCAACTTCACAATATAGAGGATTCCTTGTGAATTTATTAGAATTCGGGAAAGAAGACAGGATTTTAGTTAACGGGAAGGGTAGGGTTGGACACAAGATTGCAACTTTAAGTAAGTTAGGCAAAATCAATGTAAAATAACCTTCGGGGGTGGACCCAGGTTTTGTAGAGCCTGAAATTTACATAGCATGGGGGATTCCCTTTAAGAAAAAATAATCCGAAAATCTTACTTTTGTAATTTTTCAGGCATGCAACTGTGAGAACACATTTTGATTTAGGACACATCTTATGAAAGTGCAGTGTTGAAGCTTATGCCTCATTAGCAACATGGCAAATGCTATGTCACTTCCAGAGAGGGCCAATGCTGAAGGTACTTGCACTCATTACATTCTTAATTTCAAAACTTTCCCTATGTGAGTGGTTTGTGGGAGTTTGGAAAAAGAAAAGAGAGAAAAGGAAGACAATAAAGATTTGGGGGGTGTGTATGTGTGTTTACTTACAATTACAGTTCACTAAGCAAAATTTTTCATAGTCATTTTTAACAGACTCTCTGTTGTAGAAAGATTTCAACATCTGTTTAGCAAACAATGGCCATATAAACCTACAATGAATAGCCAAAGAGGATGTGGTCTTTCAGCACCTTCATCTAAAAAACACTGCAGAGAAAATTCCTATATTAAGGTAAATGAATAAATAAATCTTCCTGTGGAGGCACAATAAAATCTCTGAACTGATTTTATTAGGAACAAAGCTAACCAAAGATTAACTGGGAATTGAAGTGGGAGAGGGGAGGAGGGAAAGAAGGGAAAGATCAGGAAGGTGGTGTACTGTTGAACTGGCTCTCCAGAAAAAAAGAAGAAGCCCCAATATGTATGCCAATTTCTGGGGCATAATTACCCTCACTGTGGCTGACTTCAGTCTACTGATGCAGCGTCACTAACGTGGAGTTCAGAAGACATGAGCACAATCAGTTCTTGCAGGTCAGTGAGATCCACTCCAGAAGACACATCCCTGAATGTAAAGTTTCTGGTTGATGCTTCCTTGTGGAGGTATCAGAACAAACCTTTTATTTAAAATGCATCTCGAACGTGAAAAGCAGCTGCTTTTCTTTGCTTGAAGCACCTGCAATAAAATGCAGAGCATGGATCTCAGGTCCCACATGCTCTTGAGTTAATTTTGCTGGAGGAAAGGATATTCACACCCTGTGAGTACAGCTGGCCAGGGTTTTGAGAATTCCAGATGGGATCCTGGCATCTTCCTCATCAAGTTCTGTATTAACAACTGTAACCTTCGGAAGACTGGTGAAGGCTCAAGTTTAGGGAAAAGCACAGAAATAACAAGAAGCATGACACCTTCTATTAAGGACTACTTAAAGTATAGACTATTGCTGGTAGAATGTGATTTAAAAAATGAGGAACACAAAATTTTGATTGATTAGTAGGTAGACATCACTTATTTATGCATTAGCAGCACATGTAGCTTGTAACATAAATATTTTTAATAATTTTATGTGCACAATCTCTTCCTTCCTTCCTTCCTTCCTTCCTTCCTTCCTTCCTTCCTCCCTCCCTCCATATTGAGTAATTACAATGTTCCAGGCATGGTATTTAATGTTTCAGGCCAGGTGCTGGACTAAAACAATGAATAAGACAAGGCTCATACACTGAAGGAGCTCATGGTCAAGAGGGAGACACTCATGTAACAATAAGGGTTGAGATAAGAGGCTAGCTGGGCATAGTCAAAGCATGAAAGAAGTGTGTTAATTCTGGCTGGGTAGGGGCCAAGATGGAGATCAAGGCAGAATTTGTAGAGTTATAACACAGGAACCTAAAAGATGAGAAGCCCGGTGACCAGGGGTACGGGACGCACAGGCAGTGTGAGAAGCGGCAGGCAAAAGCCACCGATTGGTCAAGGCAAAAGCCACCTACTGGTCAAGGCAGAGCAAGGAGTTTAGCCTGCCTGGGGATACAGGGACACGAACTGGAAAGGGCAGTCTGTGTGTGAAGACGTCAGGAGAAGCCTGATCATGGAAGACCTTAGAAAACACATTAAGGTTTATTTTATACTGCTACTATGGAGGAGCCATTTGTGGTTTTTAACTAGAGAGTGATATGATCATTTCTGGGACTTTTGTTTTTAAGGATCAGCCTAAAGTGGCTGCATGAGGAATGGATTGGTGGATAAAAAGCTATGGCCGCGAGGGCAGTTGAAAGAATGCAACAATGGGCTTCGAGGAGGTTCTCACCTAGAGCGAGTGCTAATAAGGATGGACGGTGCAGAGGAAGACACCTAGGAATCTTAAGGAGGTAGACTTCTCCGGACTTTGTCACCATTTTGATGTAGAATGAAGGAATGGTTTAAGCTGACTCTGAGGTATCTTACTGGGAGTGAGGAGTGGGGAGGGGGCTTACTGAACAGTGATAAAAGAGGAGACACAGGAAAGGGGTCAACACTGGAAGAAGATAACAAAACCCTGGGAAACCTAAAGAACAAAGTGCAAAAACAACAAGGATTATGTCATAAAGTACTTTGAGATATCCAGGATTTAAGGTATGATAAAAAATAATAGCATAGGGCCGGGGGCGGTGGCTCACGCCTGTAATCCTAGCACTCTGGGAGGCCGAGGCGGGCGGATTGTTTGAGCTCAGGAGTTCGAGACCAGCCTGGGCAAAAGCGAGACCCCGTCTCTACTAAAAATAGAAAGAAATTAATTGGACAACTAAAAATATATAGAAAAAATTAGCAGGGCATGGTGGCTCATGCCTGTAGTACCAGCTACTCGGGAGGCTGAGGCAGTAGGATTGCTTGAGCCCAGGAGTTTGAGGTTGCTGTGAGCCAGGCTGACGCCACGGCACTCTAGCCTGGGCAACATGGTGAGATTCTGTCTCAAAAATAAAATAAAATAAAATAAAATGATAGCATGTATTCTCGTAGTAAATTTTAATTTACAAAACACTTGCGTACATTGTCTCACTTGGATTTTTGACCCTTACATGAACTCTGTGAGAGAGGCAGGGCAGGTGTTGTAAACCCGGGCTTACGAAATGTAGTAACTGGAAGTCTGTGATTGCAAAGCATATTCAAAATCACGTAACTCAGCAGAGGTAGGGCAATGAGCTGAAATACGTTTTTTCAGTGCTAGTGCAATACTCATGACAAGAATGGAAGGGCAGACTGAATGCCCTGTAGAACGTGATTTTCCTCTTTCTCTAGGAATATTTCTGTCTGTGGCACTGTGTAAGACACTTCAAGCATCTGTCTTTGTTGGGTAATTTCTCCATGAGGTCTCCAGTCATATCAGTGGAGACCTGAAGGGTTTTATTTCAGTTGCCTAAAATTATGTCCAAGCTCTTGAGGCCTTGAAATTCCTGGAGCTTGAATGATCCTTTACCTTGGAGGGTTCTGCAGTACTGACTATCCCAGTTCTCTTCTTAAGATCTGAAACTGAAGAGGATGAAGCAAATACATTGTCATCTTTTCCTGTCTGTGGAAAACAGAAAGGAAAACACAGAAAACCTACCATTTCCCTCAGGTCAAGTGACAGACACTGGCCTTTGACTTTCCATTCGGAATGTTCCAAAATAAACACAGAATCACGTAAGCCTGAAGAAAAGGAGCCAAATTAGGGACATCAAACTTCCTCTCTCCTGGAAAAGAACAGCTTTTTGTACTACTCTAAGTTGGACACTGGGAAAGAAAATAAAGTCACTTAAAATTCAATTATAAAGAATGAGGAATGTAATACATTTTGCAGGTTCTCAGAAGATAGCATGCAGTTGAAAAATCTGTTTAAATGTTAGCTTAGCTTTTGTAAACTCTACCAAGCAATCTACATCTTTCTACCATGCTCTTTGCTCATTTGTAATAACTGAAGGAAATGTCTCCTCACGTATCATTTAAGCTGGTGGAGAATATGTACCATACTTCTTTTCTCATCTCAGATGAGAGAAAAAATACTCTCAAACTTACTTGCACAGTGAAGCTTAGCCTTGAAGTAGCTATTGCCATTTGATACCTCTTCGATTTTAAACTAAAATTAAACGTGGAGTTCAGCAAAATTAACAACAACTTTTGTCAAAACTGAGTCCCACTCATCCTCCTTCAAATGCTTTTTTCCCATGGTGACCAGGAAACCATGCTCTACTGGTTTTCCTCCTATTTCCCAGGATCATTTTCTCAAAATCTTTCTCTTCCTGACGTCAGTCTCAAGTTTCAGAACTCAGCCTATCTCTCCGCTCTTTTTTACTCACACCCCCAACAATTTTATCCAATCCATCTTTTAAATAGACTCTCTATCCTAATGGCTCCCAAAATTACATCACTTGTCCTAATTGTTTCTATAAAATCTCTATTGGTGTAACCAACAGCCAACTTGACATCCCCACTTAGATATCAAATAGGTATCTTAAATTCAACATGTCCAGAACAGACTCTTGATTCCGCATTCAGTCCGCCGTCTAAACTCACTCCATCTCACATCCCTCCCAGCTCAGCAAGTGGTATCACCATTATTCCAGTTGTTTAGGTCCAAACTCTAGGAATCATCCCTGATTCATCTATTTCACTAACATCCCATCCAATCCATTAGCAAACTCTCTCTGCTCTACCTCCACATACATTCAAAGCCAATTGCTTCTCATAATCTTTATCATGTCTCTTGTGGATTATTGCTATCACCGTCTAACTCGTCTCCCTGCTTCCTCTCTTATCTTTCTAAGTTTATTCTCACTCAACAAAGTTGTCTTTTTAAAATTTAAATCAGATCATGTGACTCCTCTTAGAACAAAATCCAAACTCTGTATTGTGACCTCCTAAGTTCTACATGATCTGGTCCCTGCCTTCTTCTCTGATCTCTCCTCTTAATATTCTGCACTTTGCTTGCTCTGCTTTCTCTGAGCATGCTCACTTTTCTTTTTATACCCTGCATATCCAACCACTTCCCATCTCCAGGCCTTTGCACATGCTGTCCTCTCCGTGGAATGCTCCACCTGCAATAGCTCAATTCTTATCATCCCTCAAGTTTTGGCTTAAATGTCACTTCTTTTAAAGTGACATTTAAAATTGCATCTGTAAGATTCAATCTCCCTGGCAAGCATTGTTTGTTTTTTCACTTCCAGCTTACATAAAATAGACAATGTGTGTGTGTGTGTGTGCATATGTGTTTCCTGAAGCTGAAGTACAGAAATTATTGACATTTATAACAACATTTATAGCAATCTGAGAATTAACATGGTAAGTCTGGAGAAAATATCTCTTCCGAACATTGACTGGATGAAATAAACATCATATACACAACCGCTATTAATATTAGTAAGCAAAGCATGGAACCACTTTCTCCAGAATATTCTGAATGCCAGTACCATACTGGCACTACCTGGTACTCTTAGGTGTATCCTTTTATCCTCTCATTTAATAAAGAGCAACTGGATGCCTATTATTTGCCAAACATCATGATAAATACAAAGGCATGTAATTAAAAAGACAGGCAGAATCCTGTCCTCATGCTACTAACAGGGAAGCCAGATATTGAACGAACAATTACCAAAAGACAAAACAATTTTAGAACCATAGAATATTAGAAGAAACCATTACATCTACATTTATAGGCAAAAAAAAAAATACAGCTTATGTAGAGAAAACTTGGCTAACTTTGGGAATACCACTGGTTCATGGTACCATTAGGGCTTGAACTGTAGTCTCTATGTATCAACATTTTGTTCTGATTAAGGTGGCATACATCCTCGTTTCCCAGGACAGTACTGGCTTATCCCTGTTGTCCTAATTACTAAAAACCTTCCTCCTTTCACTCTCAAATTAATCCTGGTTTGAATAATATGGCATTTTAACTCTTTCACACTGACTATACTAGATCAGAAATCATGAAACCTGAACAAGTTTCCACACCCACTGATTTTTCTGGAAAACCAGTCTTAACCCTTGTGTGAAAATTGCCATACTTGACATTATTTTTTTTCTAACAATACTTATATAAGCTAGAAATCAAGTCACTGATAAGGTCAGAGAATACTGCTCATTCTGAATTTAATTGGATGTGGATAAATTGATCCTCTTTCCAGGAGCTCTGAGCTTGAGTTTCATATAGAGAGGCATGAGCAGTCACAGTAAAAGCAGACAGAGGGAATCATGAGACTGGCAGAGGTAATAAAGACTGACTGCAGATGGAAACACTTCTGAAGGGCAAAATGACCAGGTCACAAAGGCTGCCATCCTATCAAGAAAATCAAAGAATGAGATTTTGTTACTCTTGGAAGTTTACTGCATGATTACTAATTTTTTCCTTGGTTTCCTTATTTCCATGTTTCTTATAAGCTAGAAATACATGGTATATTTACAATACATGTGTACTCTCCCTTTTAAAGTCTCTATCATACATTTTGGGCTCCATCCAGGCTTCCATATATTCTATTACAGAGTTTAGGACACATGCCACCATATCCACAGCATAGGTTAAGGAATAGCCTTTACTGGGAAAATTTACACAGGTCAATGTTTGCTTGGGTCCACTTAAATTTCACATCACCCCATAGGAGGCTTGCATAGGCCAGGTGCTTCTGGGCTTAAAAGGCAGATCTGCATTTCAGCACATAGATCTCTTCCACCTGCAGGTCAGGTCTCTGCAATGCAGACAAGCTGCTGAGAAAGCAGTTTGGTCCATAGAGGACACACAGGCCGCTTGGAGACAAGAATTCTGGATTTCAGATGGCAGCAGTTGTCTGGGAATATGGCTGCCCAGCACCTGGAGACCTGAGGGTAAATTGGACATTGTATTTCATCCCGGCAGCGAAAGAAGCTCCTGGTCCCATAAGAATCTGAGCATGGGCTCAGGCCTGCCCTCTGGGAGAACAGGGTGGGGCAGACACAGCTGGTTCATCGCCCAGGTAATGTACAGTGACCTTCCATGGACTACTCATCTGCTCATTGCAATGGACACTGGCTAAATACCTCCTCTGATTTCATATATATAAAATGTCAAATAGATATGTCAAGTATGTATATATGTAAATAGACACAGATTTATATAGACATACAAGGTTCTTTTTAGGAGACAGAGTCTCGGAATGTTGCAAAAGCTGGCCTCAAGGAGATGGGCCAAGCAAGAGAGCCAAGCAGAAGAATCCAGCCATCGTCACTTTGCATGAACACCAAATTCAACAACTGTCCATGCAAGCAAGCACCTTCAGAAGAACCAAAACTCAAGTGAGTGATCACAGTACCTGGTTTTAACATTGTATCAAGGAAAGAGGCATTGAGGAGGGCAGAAAAGACAATCCTGCATTGCCTACAACACCCCACCCCCATCCCTTGGCAGTGCCGCACCAGCACACGAAGTGGAGAGAGAGAGATTCTGTGTGCCTGTGTAGCAGGGCTGCGGCGGGTGGGGGTGAGTGGTTGTGGAATTTGCATTGAAACTCAGGGCCACCCTGGCACAGGGGAACACGGCACAGGACAGAATTCTGCCGGTACCCACAGAAGGAGCATTTAGAACAGCCCAGCCAGAGGGAAATCCTCTGCTCCAAAACCTGAGTTCCAGCTAGCCCACCACCAGTTGACAAAAAGCAGTCTGGAGGCTGGACTAAATTTGTAAGGCAGTTGGGCCACAAAGGCTGCAGTCTTTGGGCAATTCCTGTGGCTGTGCTGGCTCAGACCCAGTGGACTCGGGGTACACATGACCCAGTGAGACAACAGCAGCTGTGGCCAACCCAATGCCTGTGTCACCCCTCCCCTACCTACAGGCAGTGCAGCTCAGAGAGAGTCTGCTTCCACTTGGGGAAAGGAAAGGGAAGAATTCAGAGGACTTTGCTTTTGTACCAGTTTGGCCACAGTAAAATAAAGCACCAAGCAGACTGCTAAAGATCCTGAGTCCAAGCCTATAGTTCCTTGATGGCATTTCTGGACCTACCCTGGGCCAGAAGAAAATGTGCTGCCCTGAAGGGAAGGACATAGTCCTGGCAGGATTCCCTCTGACTAAAGAGCCTTTGGTCTTTGAATAAATATCAGAGGTAGCAAGGCAGCAGTCGCCACAGGCTTTGGGTGAGATTGGACTGGCTTCAGGTATGATCTGGCACTGGTGGCCATGAGGGAGTGCCCACATCACTCTTTCCCCAGCTCCACAAGTCCAGCACAGAAAGTGAAGGAAGAGAGTGAGAGATTTTGCCTAGTTATCCAGGGAAATCGTCCAAGTCTTCCCCAAGTCCACCAAGGTGGTACCACCAGGAGTCTGCAAGAGTCATAGCATTACTGGGCTGGGGGCACCCTCAGTGCTGATATGGCTACAGTGACAACTTAGATCATAATACTCAATTCCATTTCCTACAAGAAATGCTGAAAGGAGTTCTTCAATCTGAAAGAAAAAAAAATGAACAATAAGAAATCATCTGAATGTATACAACTCACTGGTAACAGTAAGTACACAAATACAAAATACTCTATTGCTGTCATTGTGGTGTATAAACTACTTATATCTTGAGTAAGAAGACTAAAAGACAAACCCATTGAAAATAAGTACAACAATTTTTGAGAGATAGAAAGTATAAAAAGATATGGGTGGAAACAACAAAAAGTTAGAAAGTATGGGGGATGGAGTTAAGTGTAGAATTTCTGTTAGATTTCTCTTTGCTTCTTTGTAAACAAAGTTATTATATATCTAAAATAATTGGTTATGAAATTCTTTTTTGCAAGCCTCATGGTAACCTCAAATCAAAAAACCTACAACAGATACAAAAAAATAAAAAGTAATGAATTAAAACACACTACCTGAGAAAATCACTTTTAACAAAGGAAGACAGGAAGGAAGAAAGAGAGAACCACAAAACAACCAGAAATCAAATAATAACATGTCAAGAATAAGTCCTTACATATCGGTAGTAATATTGACTATGGATGGAGTAAACTCTCCAATCAAAAGACACAGAATGGCTGAATGGATATAAAAACAAGACCTAACTATATGTTGTATGCAAGAAACCCACTTCACCTATAAAGACAAAACATAAACTGAAAATTAAGAGATGGAAAAAGATATTCCATGTAAATGGAAACCAAAGAAGAGGAGGAGTATTCATACTTCTATCTGATAAAATAGATTTCAAAACAAAAACTGTTTAAAGAGAAAAAGAAGGTCATTATATAATGGTAAAGAAGTCAATTCAGCAAGAGGTTATAACAATTCCAAATGTATATGCACCCAACACTGGAACATGCAGATATAGAAAGCAAATATTATCAGCCTTAAAGAGAGAGGTAGACCCCAATACAATAATCACTCGAGACCTCAACACTCCACCTTCAGCATTGAACAGATCATACATACATAAAATCAACAAAGAAACATTGGACTTCATCTGCACTACAGAGCAAATGGACCTAACAGATATTTACAAATGTTTTCTTCAACAGCTGCAGAATACACATTCTTCTCCTCAGTTCACGGATCATTCTGAAGGATAGACCATATGCTAGCCACAAAACAAGTATTAAGAAATTCAAAAAAATTGAAACTATACCAAGTGTTTGACCACAATGGAATAAAACTAGAAATCAACAACAAAAGGAATATTGGAAAATATATAAACACAAGAAATTTAACAATATGCTCCTGAATGACCAGTGAGTCAATTAAAAGAGTAAGAATGAAATTTAAAAATTTCTCCAAGCAAATGAAAACAAAAACACAACACATCAAAAACCTATGGAATATATTAATAGCAAAAGCAGTAATAAGAAGGAAGTTTACAGCAATAAGTGCCCACATCAAAAAAGTAGAAAAGCTTCAAATAAGCAGCCAAATGATGCATCTCAAAGAACTAGAAAAACACGAGCAAACCAAACCCAAAATTAGTAGAAGAAAAGAAATAATAAAGATCAGAGCAGAAATAAATGAAATTAAAACAAAAGAAAAAAAACTACAAAACAAAAAGTTGATTTTTTGAAAAGATAGACAAAATAGACATACCTTTAACCAGACTAACTAAGAAAAAAAGATAGATGACCCAAATAAATAAAATAAGACATGAAAAAGGAGACATTACAACTGATCCTGGAGAAATCCAAAGGATCATTAGAGACTACTATGAACAAATATATGCTAATAAATTGGAAAACCTAGAAAAAAATATATAAATTCCTAGACACATACAACCTACCAAGATTGAACCAGGAAGAAATCCAAAACCTGAATAAACTAATAACAACTAATGAGATAGAAGCAGTAATGAAAAGTCTCCCATCAAAGAAAAGTCCAGGACCCAACAGCTTCATTGCTGAATTCTACCAAGCATTCAAGGAATACCAATCTTACTTAAAATATTCCAAAAATCAAGGAGAAGGGCCCCTCCCAAAACTTATTCTATGAGGCCTGTATCACCCTGATACCAAAACAAAAGACATAACCAAAAAAGAAAATTATATGCCAATATCTCTGATGAACATAGGATGCAAAAATCCTCAACAAAATACTAGCAAACTGAATTCAACAGCACGTTGGAAACATTATTCATCATGATCAAGTGGGATTCATCCTAGGGATGCAAGGATGGTTCAACATATGCAAGTCAATCATTGTGATACATCATATCAACATGACAAAGGACAAAAACCATACGATCATTTGAATTCATGCTGAAATAGCATTTGATAAAATTCAACATCCTTTCATGATTAAAAAAAAAAAAACTCTCAAAAAACTGGGCATAGAAGAAATGTACCCCAACACAATGAAAGCCTTATATGATAGACCCACAGCTAGTATCTTACCAAATGGGGAAAAAGTGAAAGCCTTTCCTCTAAAATCTGGAACAAGACAAGGATGCCCACTTTTACCACTGTTAGTCAACATAGCACTGGAAGTTCTAGCTAGAGCAATGAAACAACAGAAAGAACTAAAGGGTATCGAAGGGCATCATCATTTGCAGATACGATCTTATATCTACAGAAACCTAAAGACTCCACCCCCAAACTATTGCAACTGATAAACAAATTCAGTAAAGTTTCAGGATACAAAATCGACATGCAAAAATCAGTGGTATTTCTATATGCCAGCAGTTAGCAATATGAAAAAGAAACCAAGAAAGTAATCCCATTTATAAGAGGTAAAAATAAAAGAAAACACCCAGGAATAAACTTAACCAAAGAAGTGAAAGATTTCTATAATGAAAACTATAAAACATTGATGATAGAAATTAAAGAGGACACAAAAAAATGGAAAGATATTCCATGCTCATGGATTAGAAGAATCAATATTGATAAAGTGTCTGTACTACCCAAAGCGACCTACAGAGTTAATGAAATCCCCATCAAAATACCAAAGACATTCTTCACAGAAATGAAAAATATAATCCTAACCTTTATATTGAACCACGAAAGCCCCAGAATGCCATCCTGAGTACAAAGAACAAAACTACAGAAATCCCATTACCAGACTTCAAATTATACTACAGAACTATAGTAACCAAAACAGCATGGTACTGGCATAAAAACAGACACATAGACAAATGGAACAGAATAGAGAACCCAGTAATAAATCTACACAACTATGGTGAACTTATCTTTGACAAAGGTGTTCAAGAACATACAGTAGGGAAAGAACAGTCTCTTCAATAAATGGTGCTGGGAAAACTGGATGTGCATAGGCCAAGTAATGAAACTAGGCTCTTATCTCTCACCATATATGAAAATAAAATCAAAATGGATTAAAGACTTAAATCTAAGACCTGAAACTATGAAAATACTAAAAGAAAACATTGGGGAAACTCTTCAGGACATTGGTCTGGGCAAGGACTTCTTGAGTAATATCCCCAATGCACAGGCAACCAAAGTAAAATTGGACAAATGGGATCACATCAAGCTAAAAAGCTTCTGCACCATGAAAGAAACAATCAACAAAGTGAAGAGACTATCCACAGAATGGGAGAGAATATTTTCACACTAACCATCTGACAAGGGATTAATAACTAGAATATAAAAGGAGCTCCAATAACTCAGTAGGGAAAAAAATCAAGTAATCCAATTAAAAAAACAGAAAAAGTATCTTAATAGACATTTCTCAAAAGAAGACATACACATGGTCAACAGGTATATGAAAAAATACTAAACATCATTAGTTATCAGAGAAATGCAAAGCAACACTACAAGAAGATTATCATGTCATCCCAGTTAAAATGCCTTTTATCAAAAAGGCAATAACGAATGCTAGCAAGGATGTGGAGAAAGGGGAACCCTCACACACTGTTGGTGGGAATGTAAATTACTGCAACCATTATGGAAAATGGTATGGAGGCTCCTCAAAAAACTGAAAATAGAACTACCGTATGACCCAGCAATGGAAAAGACATCTGCACTCCCATGTTTATTGCAGCACTATTCACAATAGCCAAGATTTGGAATCAACTTAAGTGTCCATTAGCAGATGAAAGGATAAAGAAATTGTGGTACATATACACAATAGAATATTACATAGCCACAAGAAGAATGAAATCCTGCCATTTACAATAACATGGATGGAAACATTATGTTAAGTGAAATGAGCTAAGCACTGAAAGACAAATCTCACATGTTCTCACTCATATGTGGGAGCTAAATATTAAAAATGATTGATCTCAAGAAGACAGAGAGTAGACTGATGGTTTCTAGAGGATGGGAAGGGTAGCAGTAAGGGGTTATAAAGTGGGGATGATTAATGGGTGCAAAAATATAGTTAGATAGAGTGAACAATATTTGACAGCACAGCAAAGTGACTATAATTAACAATAAGTTAGGGTATACTTTAAAATAACTGGAAGAGTGGAATTGGAATATTCCTAACATGAAGAAATGATA
>RJWJ010016555.1:0-34274 GCA_004363605.1 Indri indri
CCCATCTCTACCAAAAATAGAAAGAAAATTAATTGGACAGCTAAAAATATATATATAGAAAAAATCAGCCGGGCATGGTGGCGCATGCCTGTGGTCCCAGCTACTCGGGAGGCTGAGGCAGTGGGATTGCTCGAGCCCAGGAGTTTGAGGTTGCTGTGAGCTGGGCTGACGCCATGGCACTCGCCCCGGGCAAGAGAGTAAGACTCTGTCTCAAAAAAAAAAAAAAAAAAAAAAAAAAACTGTTGGCACCTTGAAAGCATACCACTAATATTGACAAAGGGAATAGAGGCCAAACTGTAGTACTAATATTTATCAGACAAATTCGGCCGGGCATGGTGGCTCACACCTGAAATCCTAGCACTCTGGGAGGCCAAGGCAGGAGGATTTCTTGAGCTCAGGAGTTCGAGACTATCCTGAGCAAGAGTGAGACCCAGGTTCTACAAAAAAAGAAAAAAAAATCAGCTGGGCGTTGTGGCGTGCACCTGTATTCCCAGCTACTCAGGAGGCTGAGGCAGGAGGATCACTTAGAGCCTCAGAGCCCAGAGTTGGAGGTTGCAGTGAGGTGCAATGATGCCACTACACTCTACCCGCTACACTCTACCTGCTACACTCTACCACTACACACTACCACGCAACAGAGTGAGACTCTGTCTCAACAAAAACAGTAACAACAAAAGACAAGGCAACAGGTGAATTCATACTATTCCTATCTGCCGGGCACTGTGGCTCACGCCTGTAATCCTAGCACTCTGGGAAGCTAAGGCAGGCGGATCATTTGAGCTCAGGAGTTCGAGACCAGCCTGAGCAAGAGCGAGACCCCGTCTCTACTAAAAAAAATAAAAAATAAAAAAAAAGAAATTAGCTGGACAACTGAAAATATATAGAAAAAATTAGCCGGGCATGGTGATGCATGCCTGTAGTCCCAGCTACTCAGGAGGCTGAGGCAGAAGGATCGCTCAAGCCCAGGAATTTGAGGTTGCTGTGAGCTAGGCTGATGCCACAGCACTCTAGTCAGGGCAACAGAGTCAGACTCTGTCTCAAAAAAAAAAAAAAAATACTGTTCCTATCACTAGGATTAATAGGATACACCATAAATCTATCAGTGATTTCCAATGTCTGTAGACTGGACCCTTGCCTTAATGCCTTTGTAGAGCCATGTAATCAATAAATATTTGTTGAATAAATGATTAAAATAATGAGTCTGTTTTGCCCTCAAGGTCCGTGTTGTGGGCCTATGTTGTAATTGAGATCCATTTTATATTGAGTGCTTCTTCAGGGATTGAATCCCATTGGGCAGTAACCCTAGCTACTGAAGTATTCAGTCATCTCCTCTGGGAATAATATTAGAGGTAGATTCTTGGTATTTTCCAGCTGCCTGACTTTTGCTTGGCTTACATGTCTTGAGAATGAGCTTTCCATTGTGGGAAAAAGTTCCACTGGCTAGTTACATTTACACTTGGTATTTGGGAATATCAGTGCTAAAATAGAGTAGTTTTTTTCCCTGCAACTAACTTTTCATGTCTGTTTTGTCATACCAATGAATTTAGATCCACTTTCAGAACAAAAATGCAAACCCTAGGGTGACTTTTCAACCTGTAAAATAAATTTACATGAGGAAGACAAACATTTAAATATCATCCATGGTTAAAATTTTAGAAATGTCTTAAACTTTAAAAAAAAAAAAAGGTAACCAAGTACATTTACTTTTGTTATTTCACCAGGGAAACATTAACAAATTGGCCTCCACCATAGCATCCAGTAATCTGTATTTAATGATCACTGAAATATCAGGCTGAGAATAATGATAACAGCAACAAAACAGTAACTCTGCTACTACTACTACTTCTACTATTTGCACTACTGCTATTACTAACAAGCATTGAGACTTTTCCATGAGACAGACACTAAGCTAATTGCTTTCTATTCATTAGCACGCTTGTTTTTCACAGTAAGTCTATGCACTAGGTATTACTACTCCACATAACAGATAAAGAACTAAGGCTCAAAGAGGAACACTAAGTTGCTCAAGAACACATAAGGATGAAGACATGAAGCCAATATTCAATTCTGACTCTATTTTATCCATTAGTCCATATTGCTCAGAACATCAAGAGGGTGGTAACAATGCTGTAAAATAAAATGTCATACTGTCTCCTAAGCCCAAGAGAAATGATTTTGGATGGTAGCGGTGTCCCAACAGACCATTACATTGATAGCAAAGAGGCCAAGATTGTCTGTGGAGCCCAGTTATTCTTTTGCCTTGCCATGCTCACCAACCAACAGGACCCATATCGCTCGCTCTCTTTGAAATACTGTAGCACAGATTGCTTTTACAACTTATTTGCTGCAAGTAAATTGTTCAGGTAAAACCATCTTTATATTCTACACTCGATAGATGTGTTGGGAGATAAATCTACGATATTGTTAAAGCTATTCAATGGAGCAATAATGACACATCATCCTGTGTGCTTTCCTGCCCCAAATCCCACATTTGTATCCAGTAAAATCAGGCTAAAATAAATGAAAAAGAGCTTTTAAATGGGCAGCTTCAGTTATATATAAAGGAATAGACTTGGAGAAAGAAATTCCTAGGCAGTGTTTATGCTTTAGTGCTAGTGGGAAGAGGAAGGCTAAGAACTGATGTTAAGTGAGCCTCATGTATTTTTTTGGCATACTCTGGCAAAGGCCACTTCCCTTGTGTCCGCCAGCTGAATCACTGTACAGCTGCCAACAGTATATAGTCCCCATTTCCCTTAACAAGGGACCCAGGGCAGTCACCTTGACTCACCAACCCTAGGGACAGCTGGAGGATTCTGCTAATGCAGGATCTTTGACAACAATAACAGGATAGCCTGAATTCTGAAAGAAAAGAGCCAGCAGCAGACAGATTTCACAGCGTAAGTACCTAATGGCTGCAGGACAGGACAAACAAATCTGTCAAACCAGAGAATTATCAAACTAAGACCTTGAGGCTCCTCCAGGAAAGGCTGCTCAGAGAGTAAGGCAGAGGAAGGATCCCTGGGATAACCTTGAAAGGGAAAGTCTTTGGCAACCATTTTAATTTGATTACTTTAGAATGAATTCTGCTAGGCTTCACTGGGCCAGTTTTGTACAACTTAAAGTATTTTATGGAAATTTAAAAAACGAATTTAGAAAAAGCTCTTAATTTTCCATGCTGCTAAGTAGGAGGGAAAAGAGTAACATAATATAAGGGGGGGGGGAGATAATCCTAAATAACTTACATTTGGTTTAGCAATGCATTCTGGGATTTTTTTCCTTCTCTGGACTCACCTTAGTTTTTGTTCAGACTAATATCTGAAGTAGTTGAAAGTCCCTGGATACATGTCAACTGGCATAGTGCAGAGAACCTAGAAGCAAGGGCTTAACCCAGAATCTGGGATGTACCATCTGCTGTAGACAAACTATAAAGGGGATTAAGTGCACACAGTTATTCTGGGCTTGGCTGCATTGTTTCACTCATGCAATTTCTTTTCGCACAGCCAAAATGTACCATTAAAAATTTGGCTCACTTCTGCACTTGAAGAATAACATTAACTGTTATCTATTTGCCGATTATAAAACTTATAAACATTGATTATGAAAATTTCTAAAGTACATGAATGATAAAGAAGAAAATAAAAATCATCTGTGATCCTAGCACTTACAGATAATGGTTCTTAATATTTCAGTGTATTTCTGGACAGTTTTCATATGTAATTATAAACATAGATCATGAACTTCAAGTCTAACTGTATTATAATCTTTTATTCCTGTTTTATTTAATATTTTTTATGGACATTTTACATATATTTAAACATTCTTCACAAGCAAACTGGATCATGGGTGATTTTTTTTAACCACTTGGATATACCATAATTTATTTAATCATTTCACTTTTCTTGGACTGTGTCTAATTTTTCACTAACATAATATATATTACTGTAAATAAAGTTTAAACTACATCTCTGCTATTTTGGGGGAATAGGGTCCTAAATATGGATATTATGATCACAATGAAGATATATCTTTTTGAGGCTCTTGATAACATAGTTGAACTGCTTGCCAGAAAGGTTGTATAAATTTGCAACTGTACAAGCAGTATATAAAATTGTCTATCTTACCATATAATTCAAGATCTAGAACACACATATGAATGTATATTTTAGGTGGGAAAATAGGATTTCATTTATTATCATTTTATTTCTTTGATTTGAATTAAGGTTTAAGTTTATAGCCTATTTGTATTTTTTTCTTGAGTTGTCCATTTAAGTACTTTGCCAATTTTTTATTTGGGTGTTAATCTTTTCACCATTGATTTATACTATATCTGTATTTGCCAAGGGTATAACCCCTTCATCTGCCGTATTTGTTTCAAATTTTACCCCAGCTTCTCTGAGGGATAATTTACATACAATAAAATTTACCCATTTAAATATAAACTCAGGTAAGTTCTGGTAATGGTCAATTGTGTAACCATCACAATAATCGATATTGTCTTCACACAAATACCACATCATCTTGAATACTATAACTTTATAATATGTCTTAAAATCTGGTATTTTAAGTCTTCCAATTTTGTTCTTTTCAAAATTGTATTTGCTCCTGTAAGTCCTTTGCATTTCACACAAATTCTAGAATCAGCTTGTCAATTTCTACAAGAAAAAGCCTACTAGAAATTTGAGTGGAATTGCATTGAATCTATAGATCAATATGAGGAGAACTGATATGTTAACAGTATTAGGTTTCCGTTCCAAGAACAAGGTATATTTCTCCATTTATTTGGATATTCTTTCATTGCTCTCAACAGTGTTTTGTAGTTTTCAGTATATAAACTAACACATTTTGTTAAGTATATCCCTAACTATTTCATATTTATTTTTTGTTCTCTCAAAAATATGATTTCTTAGAGGGAAAGCCTTTAGTCTTTTACTGTTAAGTATGATGTTAGCTATAGACTTTTCATAGATCTATTTATCAAGCTAAGGAAGTTCCGTGCTTTGCTAAGATTTTTGTTTTCATGAGGGTATTAAATTTTGTAAAATGCCTTTATACATCTATTGATATTATCATATATTTTTTTCTATTTTGATTTGTTCATATACTTAATTATTTATTGATTTTCACAATGTTACAATAATACTGCATGGGATAAATCCCACTTGGTCACAAGATATAATCCTTTTAATACTTTTTTTAGTCATTTTATTAATCTATTTTAGTCATTTTGAATCTATGTGTCTGTGATCATAAGTGATATTGACATGTACTTTTCATTTCTTGTAATGTCTTTACCTGGTTTTGGAATTCAGTGATATGGACCTCATAAAATGAGTTGGGAAGTTCTCCTTTCTCTTCTATTTTTTGAAAGAATTTGTACATAACTGGTATTATTTTTTCCTTAAGTATTAGGGAAAATTAACCAGTGCTGACATCTGGGTGAAAGTTTTCTCTTTGAAAAGATTTTAACTAAAAATTAATCTCTTTAATTGATGTCAGGATACTCAGGTTATCTACTTTTTCTATGTAAGCCTTCTTTGCATCTTTCAGAGAATTTCACTGTTTCATCTAAGTTATTGTATTTTATTAGCACAAAGTTGTCGATAATATCCCCTAATTATCCATTTAATGCCTGTTACCTATGTAGTGATATCTCCTCTTTCTTACCTGATATAAATGATGTGTTCCTTCTTTTATTTTTTCCTTTTTAGTATGTACAGAGTTTTATGAATTACATTGAGCTTTTCAAAGAAATGAGGTTTTTTAAATTTATTTTTTCTATTTCTATTTCATTTCTTTCTGTTCTTCATTCTTTAATTCCTTGTGCTTACTTTGGGTTTACTTTCTTCTTCTTTTACCAGTTTCTCAAAGTGGAAGCTCAAGTCACTGATTTGAGAAATTTCTACTTTTATAATATAAACATTTTAACATATAAGTTTTCCTCTAAGTACTGCTTTTTTCACATCAGACAAGCTTTGATGTGTTGTTTTTCATTTTCATTCAGGTCAAGATATTCTCTAATTTGTCTTGTGATTTCTTACAAGTATGTTGTTAAATTTCCAAACATGGGCCATTCTGGTGAATGTTTCATCTGCACTTGAAAAGAAGCTCCTGTTGTATGGAGAATTCTTTAAATATCGATTGGACCAAGTTAGTCAACTGTGTTGTTCAAGTCTTCTATATCCTTTCTTGATTTTCCATCTACTTGTTCTATCAATTTTTTGAGAGAAGAGTGTGAAACTCCATCTATAATGGTGGATTTGTCTGTTTATCTTTTCAGTTCTGTTAGTTTTGCTTTGTGCATTTTGTAGCTCTATTATTTGGTGAGTAAAGGTTTAGGATTGTTAAATCTTCTCTTGGTGAAATGATTGCGTTATTATCATGAAATGTCCTCCTTTATCCAGAGAATTCCTTGATCAGAAACCTACTTTTTGTGCTATTAATATATTCATTCCAGCTTTCTTTTAATTTGTGTTTTATGGTATCTTTTTCCATCTGTTTACTTTTAAGCTATTTGTTTCTTTACATTTAACGTATGTTTCTTGAGGTTAGCACATACTTGTGTTTAGTTTTATTAAAATCTTATTTGATATGTTATTGGTTTTTTTCCTACTTTGTACAGATAATGATCTTCAAAACAAATTAAGTAGAAAAGAAAATTCTATATATTTACCCAAATATTTACCATTTTTCTCACTATGAAATTCTAGGTCGATAGTCTTTTTATCAGTTTCTTAAATATTATTCTCTACTATATTCTGGCTTGCATAATTTCTGGAGATTATGTCTTTTTTTTTACCTTCTTTTCAGTGTCTTTTGATCACTAGTATTCATCAATATGATAATTGTAGGTTTTATGACATGTGGAAAATTTTCAGTCATTTTTTTGTTTTTGTTTATTATTTTTCTTATTTCAGCATATTACAGGGGTACAAATGTTTAGGTTACATATATTGCCTTTGCCCCACCCAAGTCAGAGTTTCAAGCATGCCCTCCCTAAGACAGTGTACACCGCACCCATTAGGTGTATATACCCATCTCTTCCTCCCCCCTCCCATCTGCCCAACACCCAATGAATGTTTCTGCTATATATGCACTTAACTGTTCATCAGTTAATACCAACTTGGTGAGTATATGTGGTGCTTGTTTTTCCATTCTTGTAATACTTAGCAGAATGGGCTCCAGCTCTATCCAGGATAATACAAAGGATCATCATTGTTTTTTGTGGCTGAGTAGAACTCCATGGTATACATATACCACATTTTATTAATCAACACATGTATTGATGGACACTTGGGTTGTTTCCCCATCTTTACAATTGTGAGTTGTGCTGCTATAAACGTGCTAGTGCAGATGTATTTTTTATAGAATGTCTTTTGTTCCTTTGGGTTGATGCCCAGTAATGGGATTGCTGGATCAAATGGTAGTTCTACTTTTAGCTCTTTGAGCTATCTCCATATTACTTTCCACAGAGGTTGTACTAGTTTGCAGTCCCACCAGTAGTGTATGAGTGTTCTTATCTCTCTGCATCCATGCCAACATTTGTTGTTTTGGGAATTTTTGATAAAGGCCATTCTCACTGGAGATAAGTGATATCTCATTGTGGTTTTGATTTGCATTTCCCTGATGATTATTGATGTTGAGAATTTTTCATGTTTGTTAGTCATTAGTCTATCTTCTTTTGCAAAGTTTCTGTTCATGTCCTTTGCCCACTTTTTGATAGGGTTGTTTGATTTTTTTCTTGCTGATTTTCCTGAGTTCTATGTAGATTCTGGTTATTAGCCCTTTATCGGATGTGTAGCATGTGAATATTTTCTCCCATTCTGTAGGTTGTCTGTTTGCTCTCGTGATAGTTTTGTTGGCTGTGCAGAAGCTTTTCAATTTGATCAGGTCCCATTTATTTATGTTTGTTCTTACTTATTTTTGTTGTGATTGCCTTTGGGGTCTTCTTCATAAATTTTTTGCCTAGGCAAATGTCTCTAAGTGTTTTTCCAACATTTTCTTCTAGAGTTCTTATAGTTTCATGCCTTAGGTTTAAGTCTGTTATCCACTGTGATATGGTGGTGATATGGTACATTATGTTTTTATTTTTGTTTTTATCTCAAGATACTTTTTAATTTTCCTTTTGATTTCTTCTTTGACTAATTGGTTGTTAAAGAACATTTTGTTTAATTTCCACATATTCGTGAATTTTCCCTTTTTCTTCCTGTTATTGATTTCTAGTTTCATACTATTATGGTCAGAAAACATACTCAATATGATTTCAACCTTCTTAAATTTGTTAGAACTTGTTATGTGTCCTAACATTCTAGAGAATGTTCCATGCGTGCTTCAGAAGAATGTGTATTCTGATGCTGTTGGATGAAATGTCACCTATATGCCTATTAGGTCCATTTGGCCTAAAATATAGTTCAAGTCCAATGTTCACATCCAGAAAATTGATTTGCTATCTGGATGATCTATCTATTGTTAAAAGTGAGGCATTAATGAACTGGACCTTTATCTCACACCATACACAAAATTCAACTCAGAATGGATTAAAGACCTCAATATAAGACCTGAAACTATAAAACTCCTAGAAGAAAATATAGGAAAAAAGCCCTTTGACATTGACTGTGGCAATGACTTTTTGAATAGGACACCAAAAGTTCAGGCAACAAAATCAAAAATAAATAAATGGGACCATATCAACTAAAAAAACTTCTATACAGGAAAGGAAACAATATATAAAATGAAAAGACAGCCTACAAATTAGGAGAAAATATTTCTGAACCATATATCTCATAAGGGGTTAATATCCAAAACATGTAAGTCAGTCACACAACTCTATAGCAAAACAAAAAAAAATGAATAACCTGATTTAAAAATGGGCAAAGGATCTGAATAGGCATTTCTCCAAAGAAGACATAAAAATGACCAACAGATATATGAAAAAATGCTCAACATCACTAATCATTAGGAAAATGTAAATTAAAACTACAACGAGATATCACCTCATACCTGTTAGGATGGCTAATATCAAAGAGAAAGGATATCAAGAGTTGGCAGAGGTGTGGAGAAAAGGGAATGCTTGTACACTGTTAGTGGGAATGGAAATTGGTACAACCATTGCAGAGAACAATAAAGAGGTTTCTCAAAAAATTGAAAATAGAATTAACATATGATCCACCAATCCCTCTTCTGGGTATACACCCAAGGAAATGAAAGTAGCACCTCATAGAGATGACTGCACTCCCATGTTCATTGCAGCATTATTCACAATAGCCACGATATGGAAGCAAACTAAATGTCCATTGACAGATGGTTATATATATATATATATATCCATATCCATATATATGTGAGAATATTGTTTAGCTTTAAAAAAAAGGAGATCATGCCATTTGAAACAATATGAATGAAGCTGGAGGATATTATATTAAGTGAAATAAACCAGATACAAAAGGAAAAATACTGCATGTTCTCTCTTATATGTGGAATCTGAAAATTTTTTTAAAAGTCAAATACATAGAACCAGAGAATAGGACAGGGTTTACTAGAAGGAGGTGGGGAAATGGGGAGATGTAGGTTAAAGGTTACAAAGTAGCAGTTATACACAGTAAATAAATCTAGATATCTAAAGTACAGCACGATGACTATATTAATAATTAATATTTTCATATTGTATACTGGAAACTTTCTAAGAGTAGATTTTAGGTGCCCTTATCATAAGAAAGGAAAATATGTGAAATAATGGATATGTTGAATTGCTTACCTGTACTAATCATTTCACTATGTGTACATCTATCAAAGCATCACGCTATACACATTAAGTTTATACTATAAAATAATAATAATAAACCTACATAACACTTATATCAGTGCCTGGCACATGGTGAGTAGTCAATTCATGTGAGTTGTTTTTGTTATTTTCTGAAGTTCTTCCCTCTGCCTGGAATGTCTTTCTCCTCTTACTGAAATACGCAAAAGACTTACCTAGAGTGTAACCTCCTCTGTGAAATCTTTCCTGATTCTCCAAATCCTCTCACTCAACTATCCTCAGAGAAATAATTTCTCCCTCCTTTGAATTTATCACTGGACAACTAAAACTTCCACACACGTTTCCAAATTCTCCTGTGGGGGTTTTACTGTTCCCAGTTAAGAACTACTGAGAAGAGAGTTAAGTCAGTGTTCAATAAATACATGTTCATTGATTGTTGCCCAAAATAGGCATGATAATTTACAATGAGCAATCATTGATTTACCTTCTAAGTACCACTTTGTCAAAATAAGGTGAAACCAATAAATCTACATTTGAGTCTATACAAGTTTATAATTCTTTTCTCGAAGAATATGGATCAAACCACTCAGGCCTACATAATTCATATCTTATTTCCGATGAGATTTTTTTTCACATTTCACTGACAGATGGTGACTAATACAAAGTACAGAGCACTCCCACAAATTGTGTGGCAAGGCAAAGATTAAATTGCCTAATAGGGTATGGAGCACAGCTACATGAATGATACATAAAGCACATTAACATTGGGAATGAGCATAGGTCTACTGAATTAATGAAACCAAATAAAATTGTTTGAGGGATGATAAATATGGCTTTGAGTCTAATGGATCTGGATTCGAATTCTGGTTCTATTATTTACTTTCTAGCTGTGTGGCCTTAGACTTCCTCACCTGTAAAACGGATGTTGTAATAATGCCATACTCAAGGTTTGTTACACATGGTTTGCACTATGGAAGAGTATGTGGGGCATTCATCTTGGGTACAAAATTTAGGGGGTGCTAAAAAATTCAGTTATCAGAACTAATAATATTTTATGACAGTCTTTTTAAAAATAAAATTTATTGCAGAAATCCATGATGAAGAAAAGATTAATTTTTCAAATAAAGACCAGATCCAACCCTATACTTGGTTGACTTAGCCATACTTGTCTCTGCCTAATTCTGGCCCTGGTTGTTAAGGAAATAAATGAGATAATGGGTGTAGTGTCTTTGGCATTCTTCACACCTTGAATAATCAGATATAAACTGTAAGATTTAGGAAATGTCTTGGTAAAAACGACTCCATAGTGAATAATGTTTAAATATAAGTAAATCCAACCTATTTCTTATACTTTGTTTTTAATTCTTAATTATATAAATAGCATATAAGTATATTACAATTAAGGTCAACATCCCCTTAAATCAGATTTTTTTTCAGTGCATTTATATGCATAGCTATATATTTGTAGAAAATATATAATATTAATTTGTCTCTTGTTTTTTATGAAATCAGTATTCTCCTGTACAAACATATCTGCAGGTTTACTTTTGTTCATCCCACACTATGCCTTATTGGTACCTTATCCTTATAAATTACTGCATAGTGTTCCATAGTATGGATATACTGCAGTTAGTTCATTTCGTCCTCCTATTGATATTTATTTTCCAGTTCATCACTATTACATATAGTGCTGCAGTGGAAATTTTCATATACGTAGTTTTTTTCTAGTTAGATACTGAGAAATCGAATCACTGGATTTTATAGGACATGAACATTGATTTCATTTCAATTGTTAATGTCTAATTGCCTTCCAAAGTGACTATTCTAATTGATTGTACCACTACAAATGTATTATGGTATTTGTTTTATCACACCCCATTAACATATGGTATCAGAAAACCAATTTGTTATTTGTCAGTCTGATGATTTAAAATAGTATTTCATTGTTGTTCTTTTGGCATTTCCCTATTTGCTTAAGAATGATCATATTTTTATACATCTCTTGGACATTTGTATATCCTATCCTGTGGACTAAATTTTTTTTTATATATTTTTGGTCCATGTTTCTATTGGGGAATTTTTTCTTTTTTAATTAAATTTCAAGAGTTCTTTATATATTCTGGATATTAATATCTTGTCTGGTATATTGCAAATAATTCAAATATTTAATATTTATACCTAGTCTACTGCTTTTTGTTTAAGGTTGTTTAGAGTATCTTTTCATAGAGAAGTTTTTAATTTTGATGAAGTTAAATTTAGCAATCTTGATACATCATCAGATGTTTGACTAGAAGTGCCCAATGCTTGCCTCTTCTACAAAGGGACCAAAACAACAGATAGATAACTTCAAATCAAGTAGAATGTGTAAGAGAGAACACTAGAAATCATCAAGGAAATGACAAAGACCCTTTGAGACACAAAACTTGAGACAGCTGGATAGAGAACGAAGTGAAGTACCCAGCCAGGAGCAGTTAGAGGCAAGAAAGGCTCCTTATTTTAGGAAAAAGTTAAGCAGGAGACACCAGTGGTCCCTACTGTAATCATAGATGCCTGCAATCCTAGCCAAAGGAGAGCCCCACAATCCTCACAGGCTGTCAGCCAAGTATAGGGAACTGCCTAGAGTCCACATAACTGCATTACTCCAGGGAAGGACTTCATGCTGGGTCCCTCCCCCAACCCCTGGGTCCCAGGATACTATAGCATGGCACCATTTTGAGAGGGAAGCCACTACCAGAGCACAGGTACAGTAGCCTCTGCATCTCCACATCCCTGTAGCCCCTCCATTATTCCATTACACCCACACAGAAAGCTGCAGTACCACAACCCTAGCTGGACCCAGCAGTATATCCAAGATTCTGGCACACAAGCCCATGTGGCATTATATACCTCAAGAAAAGTTGGTCTTGCACAGAGGGAAGCCTGCCCATAGGACTGAGGAAGCTCAAGTGTGCATTCCCTAGGGACTGAGAGCCAGCCTACCAGGTGCCCACTGCTGACACTGATCCTGCCCTCTCCAGCAGCAAAACTACTGTGCACCACACAAGCTCCTCTGTGACCAGTGACTGGCCCAGCTGGCCCCCACCACTGCTGCTGACCCTGCCTCTACCAACAGTGAAGTTCCTATGTGTTATGCAATCTCCTGAGGACTGATGACCAGCCTATCTGGCCTGCCACCACCAATGACCCTGCCCCCTGAGGACCAGAAAAAGGTCCTCCTGGCTCACAACCACTGGCAATCCCAGTACCTACAGCAGCAGACCCACTGCACACCATGCATGCCCCCCAGTGACCAAGAATCAGCCTACATGGCACCCTGAAGAAAAAATTTCTGATATGAACATAGGTCTTTTAAAATAATCCAGTTAGACAAAAATAAAATGAATAGAAAATAATTTAAAAAGCCCGCACATGGGGTACTATTAAAGGAAGAAATATTCATATTATGAGACGTCTAGAAATAGAAGACATGGGAACAGACATAGAAAACCTATTTAGTGAAATAATAGCTGAAAACTTCCCAAGACTTAGGAACAATATGGATATCCAAGTCCAGGAAACTCAAAAATCCCCAAATAGATTCAATCCAGAAAGATCCTCTCCAAGGCACATTTACTCAAACTGTCAACAGTCAAAAACAAAGAGAGAATTATAAAAACAGAAAGAGAAAAGCATAAAGTCACTTATAAGGAAAGCCCCAACATGCCGTCAGCAGATTTCTCAGCAGAAACCTTACAGGCCAAAAGAGAATGGAATGATATATTCAAAATGTCAAAAGAAAAAAAAATATGTGAGCCAGAAATACTATATCTAGCAAATCTATCTTTCCTAAATAAAGAATAAATGAAGTCTTTCCTAGACAAGCAAAAACAGAGGGAATTCATCACCACTAGACCAACCTTACAAGAAATGTTTAAGAGATTCCTAGATCTGACAGTGAAAGAATGATAACTACTGTCAAGAAAGCATGTGAAATAATAAGATTAGCTGATAGGGCAGATACACATATGAGAGGGAAAATGGAATCAAACCATATCACTATAGAAAACCACCATGCCACAAAGATAAACAATAAGAAAGAAAGGAACAAAAGAAGTAAAAACATAACCAGAAAATAATTAATAAAATGACAGGCATAAGCCCTCACCTATCGATAATAACACCAGATATAAATGCATTAAATTCTCCAATTGAAAGATACAGACTGGATGAATGGATTAGCCAAAACCAAACAAACCAAAAAAACACAATCCAACTATATGCTGCCTACAAGAAAATCACTTTACCTGTAAAGTCACACATAGACTGAAAGTGAAGGGATGGAAAAAGATATTCATGTTAATGAAAACCAAAAGCAAGTAGGAATAGCTATGCTTATATCAGATAAAATAGACATTAAGTGAAAAACTATAAAAAGAGACAGAGAAGGTCATTATACAATGAAAAAGGATCAATTCAGAAAGATGATATAACAATTATAAATATCTATGCCCTTAACACTGGAGCACCCAGATATATAAAGCAAATATTATTAAAACTTTAAGTGAGAGCTAGATCCCAATACAATAATAGTTGGGGGCTTTAGTACCTCACTTTTAGCATTGAACAGATCATATAGACAGAAAATCAACAAAGAAACGTCAGTCTTAAACTACACTATAGATCAAATGGACCTAACAGATGTTTATGGAACATTTCATCTCACAGCTACAGAATACACATTCTTGTCATCAGCACATGGCACATTCTCCAGGATAGACCATATGTTAAGCCACAATACAAGTCTCAAAAATTTTTTAAAAACCAAAATCATATCAAGTATCTTTTCAGACCACAATGGAATAAAACTAGAAATCGATAACAAGAGGATCTTTGGAAACTGTACAAATACATGGAAATTAAACCATATGCTCCTGAACAAGCATTGGGTCAATGAAGAAATTAAGAAGGAAATAAAAAATTTCTTGAAACAATAAAAATAGAAATATAACGCACCCAAACCTATGGGATATAGAAAGAGTAGTACTAAAAGGGAAGTTTATGTCAATAAACACATCAAAAAAGTAGAAAGATTTCAAATAAACAACCTAATGATGTACCTCAAGGAATAAGAAAAACAATTTAAAAAGCCCAAAATTACTAGAAGGAGATATATAATTACAATCAGAGCAGACATAAATAAAATAAACACTTAAAAAAACATGCAAAATACCAATGACACAGAAAGGTGCTCTTTGAAAAGATAAGAAAAATTTTAAAAGCATTAGCTAGACTAAGAAAAAAAGAGAGATGACCCAAATAAATAAAATCAAACCTGAAAAAGGACACATTAAAACTGATACCACAGAAATACAAAGCATCCTTAGAGACTATTATGCACAACGATATGCCAACAAATTGGAATACCTAGAGGAAATGGAACAAGTTCCTGGACACATACAGTCTACCAAGATTGAACCTGGAAGAAATGGAAAACCAGAATACACAAATGAGTAAGAAGATTGAATCAGTAATTAAGTCTCCCAACAATTAAAAGCTTAAGACCAGATGGCTTCACTGCTTAACTCTACCAAACTTTTGAAGAATGACTGGCATCCTATTCTTCTCAAATTTTTCCAAAAAATTGAAGGCAGAGATTCTTCCAAACTTCCATTCTACAAGGCCATCATTACCTTTATACCAAAACCAGACAAGGACACAACAAAAAAAGAAACCTACAGGCCAATATTCTCGATGAACACAGAAGTAAAAATCCTCAACAACATACTAGTAAATCAAATCCAACAGCACATCAAAGAGATTATATACCATAATCATATATGATTTTTAAAAGGATCACATGGGTGGTTTAACATATGCAAATCAATAAACATAACGCATCACATCAACAGAATAAAGAACAAAAAACATATCATCTTAATAGGTGCAGAAAAAGCATTGGATAACTTTTAACATCTCCTCACGATAAACACTGTCAACAAATTAGGCATAGAGGAAATGTACCTCAACATGATAAAGGCCATAAATGACAAACCCACAGCTAACATCAGACTGAACAATGAAAAGTTGAAGGCATTTCCTCTAAGAACTGGAACAAGACAAAGATGCCTACTTTTACCACTCTCATTCAACATATTAGTGGCAGTCCTTGACAGAGCAATGAAACAAGAAAAAGAAATAAAGTGCATCCAAATTGGAAGGGAGTAAACCAAATTGTCTCAGTTTGCAGATGACATGATCTTATATATAGAAAAACCTAAAGATTCTACCGAAAAACTCTCAGAACTAATAAATTCAGTAAAGTTGCAGGATATAATATCAACAAACAAAAATCAATAAAATTTCTATAAACCAATAATAAACTAGCTAAAAAATAAGCCAAGAAAGCAATCTCATCTACAATAGCTACAAAAAACATAAAACACCTAGGAATAAATTTAACCAAGGAGGTGAAAGATCTCTACAGTAAAAACTTCAAAACACTGATAAAAGAAATTGAAGAGGACAAAATAAATGAAAAATCATTTCATGTTCATGGATCGGAAGAATTAATATTGTTAAAATGACTATACTATCCCAAACAATCTACAGATTCAAAGTAATCCCTATCAAAATACCTATGACATTCCTCACAGAAATAGAAAAACAATCCTAAAATTTGTATGGAGCCAAATTTTGTATGCTTTGAGTAGCCAAAGCAATCCTGAGCAAAAAGAACAAAGTATACGACATCATACTACTTACCTTCAAAATATACTACAAATCTTTAGTAACCAAAACTGCATGGTACTGGTATAAAAAACATACCCATGGGATAGAATAGATAACTCAGAAGTAAGTCCATGTATTTACAGCCAAATGATTTTCAACAAAGTTGCCAAGAATGTACATTGGGGAAAGGACAATCTCTTCTATAAATGGTACTGGGAAAACTGGATATCAATATGTGGAAGAATTAAACTAGACCCCTATCTCTCCCCTTATACAAATATCAACTCAAAATAGATTAAAACTTAAATGCAAGACCCAAAACTATAAACCTAATAAAAGAAAACATAGAAGAAACACTTCAGGACCTTGGTTTGGGAAAAGCTCTTGTGGATAAGACCTCAAAAGCATAGGCAACAAAAGCAAAAATAGATAAAAGGAATTATGCCAAACTTTTAAGCTCCTACACAGCAAAGGAAACAATCAATAGAATGACAAAACAACCTGCAGAATAAGAGAAAATATTTGCAAACTACTCATCCAACAAGTGATTAATATGCCAAATATTTTAGGAACTCAAACCATAGCAAAAAAAAAAAAAAGTCTGATTAAGAAATGGGCTAATGATCTGATTGGATATTTCTTAAAAGAAGACATGCAATTGGCCAACAAGTATATGAAAAAATGATCAGCATCACTAATCATTAAGGAAATGCAAAGCAAAACCACAGTGAGATCATCTCACTCCAGTTATTAATAGAATGGCTATGATCAAAAAGACGAAAAGAATAAATGCTGGTGAAGATGCAGAGAAAAGAGAATTCAATACACTGTTTTTGGAGATCTAAATTAGTAAAACCATTTTGGAGAACAGTGTGTAGGTTCCTCAAAAACACTGAAAATAAAACTTTCATATGATCCAGCAATCCCACTACTTGATGTATTAATATATTGAAATGCAAGGAAATTAGTTTATTGAAGAGACGTCTGTACCCCTGTGTTTATTGTAGCAGAATTTACTATAGCCAAGACATAGAATCAACCTAAGTGTCCATCAGCAGATGAATGGATAAAGAAAACGTGGTCCATATACACAATGGAATACTATCCAGTCATAAAAAAGAATGAAATTCTGTCATTTGCAGCATCTTAGATGGAACTAGAGATAATTATGTTAAGTGAAATAAGCCAGGTGCAGAAAGATAAATACTGCTTGTCCTCACTCATGTGGAAGCTAAAATAGTTGATTTCATGGAAGTAGAGAGTAGAATAGTGGTTACTAGAAGCTGGGATGGATTCTGGGTATGGATGAATAGGAGGAGGATACGTAATTACAGCTAGATAGGAATAATAAATTCTACTGTTCTATGGCACTATAGGGTGACTATAGTTAACAGTAATTTTTTTTATATTTCCAAAAGCTAGAAGAGAGGATTTTGAATGTTCCCAGCACAAAGAAACGATAAAAGTTTGAGATGATGAATATGCTAATTACCCTGACTTAATCATTGCCTGTTGTGTGTAGCAAAATATCATTCTGTATCCTATATATATGTATAATTATTATTTGTCAATTAAAAAATTAGCAATCTTTTCATTGAACTATTTTCTTTACTTTCTTTTTAAAGATTGCTTCCTCACTAAAAAGTCATACACATGATATATTGAGTTGTATGTTTATACAATGGTATTTTACAATTTATTTTGAAAACAAATTTGGTTTTTTTAATGGTATGTAGTATGGATCATTTTTGCTATTTTTTTCCCTAAATGGCCAATTGTTCCATCATTATTTAATTGAAATTCCTGCTTTACCATACGTTAAATTCTTAGGTACATATGTATCTGTTTTGGAGCTCTATTATGTTTCATTCATATATTTGTTTATTTCTATGTCAGCACCATACTCTTTTACTTATAACAACTTCATAATATATTAGTTTGGCCTATGGAGGGTCAGAGAAGTTTTCACAAAGGAAGCGACTTTTGACAAAGTATTAAAAGAAGCATAGACATTCATCAGGCAATAAAAAGGAAACACGACATTCCAGTTAGAAGAAACATGGGCCGATACGCAGAGGTATGAAATCATGTGATGTATTTAAGGACTCAGCTATGTGGTATCACTAGAGAATAGTCCTCATAGTTCAGTGTGGGGTTTAAGACCAGAAAAGAAGATAGGGGCCAGATTATAAGGGTCTTTAATTGTTCTGTTAAAGATTTTGGAATTTTTGTCAAGGCATGGGAGAGGTATTATAGGATTTTGAGCAGGGGAATGATATAATCAGATGTCTTTGGGAAAAGTGTGAAGATGGTTTAATGGGGAAAGAGCCAGTGTAACTCCTGGAGGTATTCAGGGAAAGAAGAGACCTTTGCAAGCTGGATTAGTCAGAAAAAACTTTGTAAGGGACCTGTTAAGCTCTGAAGGAATGGTAGCATGTGGTTAATTTAGGGGAATACTATGATTCATGGGTTCAGATGCTTGTTTAATTTATGTTTTGTATTACTTTTACATCATTTTAGAATCAAGTGAGTTATAAAGTAAGTAAATCCAGTATACACTGGGTGTAGATATCTTCTTTTGTCATTTAATTCAAGCCAAGGTTGTCTTTGATACAAAATAATGCAATATGGCTCCTTTAAGTAATCAATCTTTAAAATGTCAAATAAAGATTTTTCATTCACTGAAAAAAAATGCAGTCCTGCGAGAATTTTTAAAACAGCCGAGGACAGACTTGCCTTTAGTTTAAAAAGCAGCTTGGAAACTTAGAATGAAGGAAGGAGCAAGTGGCCAAATAGAGCAGAACTTTAAGTAGAAGCCTAGGCAGAAATGAATTGGTTTAGCAGGCAAGAAACAAAAAAGCTAGACAATTTAGGTTTCTGACTTAAATGTTTCTGATTTCCAGTAAAGAGTGAGAAAGTGCTAAATGGGACATTTTCAACCTTGAGATGTAATTATTTTAAAACTGTGATTAACCTGGGATAGATAAGGCCAGAGTCCTTTTTAAAATGACTAGAACAACCTGTTGCTAGAAGTAGGATACATAAAGCAAAAGTTAGAAAACTTTCACAGACATCTATATTTATTCCCACTTGTTTTGTGTGAAATTGCATGGCTAACCTAATTATTTACCAACCTTCACTAATTTATTATATTTAAAATAATTTTAAAGGTAAACATTACTGAGCATATAGTGTGGATTTTACCAGTTTTTTCTTAGTTTGTCTGTCTAAGAAAATCCAAACTGCCACGCCTGCTATTCTAGCTTGATGATTCACCACGAGTTACGCAGTGGCAACTTCCTGAAATAAAGGCAGAGTTCAGTAGGGAGAAACTCAACTCCTCTCTAGATCTGTTCTGAAACTTCATCCCCTGAATCATGGGAGAATGTCACACCCTTTGTGCCATAATTTCTCTGTGAGTAAATTGCTATTCTGAGCAACTGCTTAAAATGGTTTAGTTCTGTATGTTCAAAATATTTTAAAGGTTCTAGAAAGAAAAAAAGATGGGAAGGAGGCCCAATGGTTAACTCTCTTTTAAAACCAGTTAATTGTAGACAGTAAGTAACTTACGCAGAAATTAGAGGTTTTTAAACAAGGAGATCAATATTGATAATATTATTCATTAAAAGAAAGATAGCTTGGAATGATGAAGAAGTTCTGGAAATGGATAGTGGTGATAGTTGCACAATGTTGTGAATGTACTTAATGGCACTGAATTGTACATGTAAAATGCTTATAATGGTAAATTTTTCATTACGTATATTTTATAGTTTAAAAAATTTAAATGCACACACCCAAGAGAGAGTTGGGGTATCACAGAGAGTCCCCCTAAAGGAGCTTTTCTCTGATAGGAAAATAATCATTCTGTATATTGCCATCTTTGTTAAGTTTGAGTTTTTCCTTTTATAAGTTCACAGAACCTGAGTACGGTGAAATCGTTCCTTCTCCATCCTCAGTTCAGAAAGAATACCAGAAGTTTAAACTTAAGTGAGAGCAGCCCGTGAGTCAGGAATAGATAAGGTTTTAGCAAAGAGTAATTATAATTAGCAAGTGAGTGATTAAGAGGTTTCGGTGCCTAAAGTGACCAGCTTCATGCCAAGCTCTGATGCCCCACGGCCTCGATCGGAGCCAATAGATCAGGCAGGTGGCAAACAGCACTTGTGCCCAGGCCAAGACCTAGGGCAACTTTTCAAAGCTGGGGTGGTTCCAAGTGATTTCTAATTAGATTGAGGATCTGATTAAGCTAATTAGAATTGATAACAGTCTAATTTATTGTAGTAGGTCTTCTTTTTACTTCAGGTATTTTGTCTTATGATTTTTCTTTTGATAGATTCATACTCTCTGACCATCAGATTCATGGAGTTATTTTAATAGAGGATATATGCGGACAGAAAAGAGGTTGTCTGCCTGTGGCTCCCATCTGGTAATAGCTCCCACTGGGAAAAGTGAAGTTACCATCCATGGGAGTAACAGCCAAGACAGGAGCTATTGCACGTCCATCTTTATGCAATAAAGGAGGGTTGAATTGGGTTGTTAGAATAGAAGCTTGATTCTTGGATATCATTTTAACATCAGTGACTTATTTTGTTGATTTATTTTATTGAGACAGATCTTCTTTCAATGAGGGCATCATTTTTCCTTTATGAAAATTTCTAAAATCTTTCCTTGTTGAAGTATAATTTATATACAAGAAAATACACATTTTAAGTGCACAGATTGATGAGGTTTGACAAATGCAACCCATGAAACCATCACCCCTCCAATTAAGGTTGAAACATTTCCTTTGTGCCCATTTATAGACAATCTCCAACATCTCCCTGATCTATGCCCTAGGCAACCACTGATTTATTTTTCCTTTTTTTGAACTATAGATTTGTTTTATATATAGTCATGTACCACATAATGATGTCTCGGTGAACAACAGACCATGTATACAACGGTGGACCCATAAGATTATAATGAAGCTGAAAAATTTCTAGTGATGTCATCACTATCTTAACATTTTAGCGCAACATATTACACACGTGTTTGTGGTGATGCTAGTGTAAACCAACCTACTGCTCTGCCCAGTCCTATGAAAGTATACCATGTACAATTATGTACAATACATAATACTTGATAATGATATTAAACAACTATGTTATTGGTTTATGTATTTTTACTGTCCTATGCTTACTATTTTTGCATGTGCTTCTTCTACTTACAAAAAAAGTTAACTTTAAAACAGCCTCAGGCAGGTCCTTTAGGAGATGTTCTAGAAGAAGGCATTGTTATCCTAGGACATGACAGCTCTCTGGTACTATTGCCCCTGAAGACCTCCCAGTGGGACAAGTTGTAGTGGTGGAAGACAGTGATATGGATGATCCTGCCCCTGGGTAGGCCTGGGCTAATGTTTGTGTTTGTGTCTTAGATTTAGCAAAAAAGCTTAAAAAGTAAAAAAAAAAAAAAAAAAAAAAAAAAAAAAAAAAAAAAAAAAAAAAAAAAAAAAAAAAAAAAAAAAAAAAAAAAAGAAGAAGTGAAAAAATTAAAAATTAGAAAACAATTATAGAATAAGGATATAAAGAAAGAAAATATTTTTGTACAGCTATACAATGTGTTTCTGTTTTAAGCTAAGTGTTGTTACAGAAGACTCAAAAAGTTAAAACATTTGCAAAGTAAAAAAGTTTTGATAAGCTGAGGTTAATGTATTATTGAAGAAAGAGCAATTCTTAAAATAAATCTAGTGTAGCCTGAGTGTAAAATGTTCACAAAGTCTACAGTAGAGTGTAGTAATGTCCTAGGCCTTTACACTCACTCACCACTCACTCTCTGACTCATCGAGGGCAACTTCTAGTCCTGCAAGCTCTATTCATGATAAGTACCTTGTTCAAGTGTACCATTTTTATCTTTTATAACATATTTTTACGGTACCTTTTCTATGTTTAGATGTTGAGATACACAAACACCATTGTGTTCCAATTGCCTGCAGTATTCAGTGCAGTAACATGCTGTACAGGTTTGTAGCCTAGGAGCAATAGGCTATACCATGTAGCCTACGTGTGTAGTAGGCTATGACATCCAGGTTTGGGTAAGTACACTCTGTGATGTTTACATGATAATGAAATCACCTAACAACTCATTTCTCACGTTTCTCTGTTCTTAAGCGACACATGATTGTATTCTAGAACTTCATGTAAATAGAATCTCGTAGAATATACTCCTTGGTGTTTGGCTTCTTTTGCTCAGCATAAGGTCTTTTTTTACTATTGTGTGAATATAACAAAGATTTTTATCAGTTTAACAGCTTATAGGCATTTGGGTTCTTTCTAGTTTGGGGCTACTATGAATTACGTTGCTATGAACCTTTGCATGCAAGTCTTCTGTGTATGTATGTTTTTGTTTCTCTTGGGTAAATACCTGAGAGTGGAATTGCTAGGCCATGAGGTAAATGAATATTTGCCTTTATAAGAAACAGAAGAATTGTTTTACAACATAGTGGTACCATTTTCCAATTCCAGCAAGAGTGTATGAGAATTAAAATTGTTCGACGTCCCCACCAACACTTGATAATGATCGGTCTTTTAAATTTTAGCCATTATAATACGTGCAAAATGGTATCTCACTGTGGTTTTAATTTACATTCCCCTGATGACTAATGATGTTAAGCATCTTTTGATGTGCTTATTAGCCATTCCTGTATTTTCCTTTGTGAAATAGCTGTATAGCTCTTTTGCCCATTTTAATTGGGTGGTTTGTCTTTTATTATTAAGTTGGAGGAGTTATACATACTGAATAGTTATATACTTGTCAGATATAGGTGTTGTAAATATTTTATCCTGGCCTATGGCTTGCCTTTTCATTTTCTTAATATTGTCTTTTGAAGAGTAGAAATTTTTATTTTTGATGAAGTCCAATTTAATAATTTTCTTTTCATGATTCAAACTTTTTGGTCCTTTCTAAGAAATTATTATGTTAAGAAATAATAATAATATAGTTATTATGTTAAAAGTTATTAAGAGCATAGACTTGGGAGTTATTCAGACCCTAGTTCTAGTAGCACTACCACTTACTCTAGTGGCACTGCTCTGACTCTGCACAAGTGACCTAGCATCTTTGTTTCTGTGTTTCCTCATAAATAAGATGGGGATACTTTTATTATCTACCTTCCAGGACATTTTTGAGGAACAGACTAGATACTATATGTAAAATTTTTGATGTAGTTCCTGGTACATAGCACACACTTATGAAATGGTCACTGTTATTATTTGCAAATGTGTGTCTTTAGAACCTTGTCATCATCTTTTTAAAACTCCTCTCTCTTTTCTCCTCCCAACTTAAGTAGGCAGCCAAAAAATTTCTCAATAAGGGGATTGTGATTAAATGGTTCTAGTGTACTTTGGTTTTTAGTAAAGCAGTCAAGATGATACACCCCTGAAAACAAGGGAGAACATAGGGGCCAGTGACCAGATTCCTGAGTGGCCATTAGCCACCTCAAGCAGCAGCTACCCAATGCTGAGAACTTACTTCTTTGGCCCCAGAGCATCATGTAACTCATGGGAGACCATCAAGCTCCCTTCCTTCACCCATGGTTCCCTGTATTTGATTTGGGTCTTGTTCTACTCTAAGACATTTTCCTTATTATTTTTAATATCCTCTCAAATTCAGAAAGATATTACTCTCCTGACCTTGTCATAATTAACAATAGCTATTTCTTGCTAATGAGCTATTATCTCCAACTCCACATAATTCTTCTGACAGGCTGACAGGCTGACTAATTAACAAGGTTTGACCACCCTCTCAAATCAGTTGGCAGGGCTTTGGGCTTTGACACTGAAAAGGTTCTTTGAAGCTTAGTTACCAATCTTACCTACTACATGTGAATAATAAATACAGGCTTGCTGAATATGGAAGTTTGTCCTCAATATGTGCTCAGCATACAAAGCTATCTTGAAGCTCTTTTTAATGGATTATCTGACAGCAATTAGATGCAATCTGAACTCCTTCCCCATGGATAAACACCTCATTAGAGCATTATCATTAAGTAAAATTTTTGTAAGAGACTACCGATTTTTTTAAAGATCACATTCAAAACATATTAGAGAAATCTTTCCAACAAGGCCTTAACCTGATTATTTTGGAGACTGCCTTTTCTTAATACATGTGTTGGTTTTACCCGTATTTCTAGTAATAAAGATAATCACACACATATACACACCCCTAGGCAGAAAGAACAAATAGAGAAAAAAGAGCACAAGTGGCCTCAGTTAAGAAGCATGGTAGGAAGGAAAGTTCTCTGCTCAAATAAACTCTCTAATTAGGGAGGTAGTGAAGCATAGTAGAAAGATTACTGGAGTTTAGAATCAAAGTGGAGGATTTAAGTTCCCTTTACACTAGTTGCGGTCTGCATGACCTTGAGTTACGACCTCTCTGATCCACAATTTCCTCATGTAAAAAATTGGTGCAGAAATGCTTATGTTACAGAGATGTTGAAAGAATTCAAATAAAAGCATAAAATCTTTGTAAAATCTAAATGTTCTATAACAGTAAAGGAATATCAGAAAGTTATCCATTTATATATCCTGGAACTACCCGGGAAAGGGCTTTCAATTAGGGTATCATTGTAATGAACTGTCCAGATTCCCCTTCAACAAGGGACTTGTTACCCAGTTTCTGGAAGTGTGGTCAGCAGACAGCCTTCAGCTTTAACCTCCTTCAGAGACTGCCTCACCTGCACAGAGCTGCCTCATACCCTTCCTATAGAGGTGTAAGGGAGGAAAAGTAATTTTCTCTCTACCTTCCACAGTTCTTAGTTGGAACAGACTCCTGTAATAAAATACAGATTAACAAGAGAAAAACACACAAAAGTTTATTAACATGTATGCCTCATGTATACATGAGAGACAACCCAGACAAATAACTAAATCCCAAAAGTAGATTTCAAAGAGTTGTGTTAGACTTCAAGGTTACATGCCATCATCCTCTGGAAAAAAGAAAAAAATGGTGTAGGGAAAGGCCTGGTTAAGACCAGAAGGCCAAGAAAACCACAATAAAATAAAGATAAGGTTTGTTATACAGATTTAAGTCCTTGCCTTGTTCGTTGATTAAGAGTTTCCGTTTAGTTCTTTGAGGTATCTCCATACTACTTACCCAAAGGAAAAAAAGCCATTTTTTCAAAAAGACAGTTGCACTCAAATGTTTATTGCAGCACAATTCACATCGCAAAGACGTGGAATCAACCCAAATGCCCATCAATGCATGAGTGGATTAATAAAATGTAGTATATGTATACCATGGAGTTCTACTCAGCCATAAAAAAAAATGGTGAACTAATACCTTTTGTGGCAACCTGGATGGAACTGGAGACCATTTTCCTAAGTGAAGTATTGCAGGAATGGTAAAACAAACACCACATGTACTCACTATTAAATAGGAACTAATAGATCAACACCGATGTGCACATACGGAAGTAAAAACAGAAATCAAGCAGGTGGGAGGGAGGAGGAGGGGATGGGTAAAATCACACCTAAAGGGTACAATGCACACTATCTGGTGATGGGCACACTTACAACTTTGACTCAAACTATACAAAAACAACTCACGTAGCCAAAACATTTGTACCCCTGTAATATTCTGAAATAAAATGATAAAGTATTATGGTATACAAAAAAAAGAGTCTCTAGTGATTTGGTCATCCCTCTCTTCTTGGTATAGAGAGGGAGACACCCTTACAAATGAAGATTTCCTTTATAGATATAAATTTATCTTCCAAAAGGGTAACTTTTCAGAGCTTCTCCTGTGTCTGCAGTTTCTCAAAATAATCAGCTCAAAATAATCCATTTGCAAAAGAGGCATAATTTGGGATATTTTGGGGTGGCGTGTCCTAAACCCAATTCGAGGCCCACATTTAATAAGTGATTAAGACAAAGATAGGAAGGCCCAGCATCAAAGTAGGGAGAACATTTTATATTGAGGATATGTTTCAACAAGATTCAGGGGTGAGAGAAAGAACAGAGTAAAGGATATGCCATAAATTTTTGGCAAGGTGTGTGGTGAAGTTTATTTTTTAGGCTATATTAATTTTGAGATGCCCAGTAGACACCCAGGTGGAAATATACAGAAGATAGGTAGACATATGAGTTTGGAACTCAGAGGAAAAATAGGGCAGAAAATAAAGATTTAGGGCTCATCTGCATAAGGGCATAAGACTAGTTGAGATCACCTCCCAAGAATATGGGAGCCTCTTTCTCTGTATCACTCAGGTATGGAGAACAGTGTTTGTTGATTTCACTCTTATAATAGTGTAGAAATGCAACAGCTCCTCAACCGTATGAATTAAATCCAGCAAGCAGACCATTTAGAGAGAGCCCTCATTAAAATCAAGGGATTTTTTTGGTTTTGCTGTTGTATACGCTAACCTAATAATTACAGAGTTCCTACTGTGTGCTAAGTAATTTATATGTACTGTATCATTTAATCCTCACAATACATCTAGGTAGACACTATTATCATCCTGATATTGCAAATGAAGAAATTGAGGTTCAGAGAAATGAACCAATTTGGTCAATATTACACAGTTAGTAAATGATGGAGGTGGCTCCACCCCCGCCCCCCTTAGCCTCTACACGCAATGCATGATAACACCAACAGTGATGCAGCCATTAACGGAGTACCTAGTAGGTCCAGGTCCAGGGCTAAAGTGCTTTACCTGGCTTATCTCATCTCATTCTCATAAAAACCCTACTTATTAGCCCCATTTTGCAGATGATAAAACCTCGGCTCTGAGATGCTAAGTAATTTGGCCAAAATCTTACAGCTAGTGAGTGGCAGAGAGTAGTTTCAAATACACATTTGTCTGACTCCAAAGCGTTCAGCTCCACTGATCTTAGGGAAGGGGAAAAATTTCCCCTAGAAGGGGACATAAATTTCCTCAAATGCTAAGCAGATTGAAAGCATAATATTAAAAATATTGAGTATTTCAAAAAAATAAATTATTTGAAATAAGAAGTTAAAGGTGATTATTAAAAATAAACAGGATAGGCCGGGCGCAGTGGCTCATGCCTGTAATCCTGGCACTCTGGGAGGCCGAGGTGGGAGGATCGTTCGACGTCAGGAGTTCGAGACCAGCCTGAGCAAGAGTGAGACACCATCTCTGCTAAATAAATAGAAATAAATTAGCTGGACAACTAAAAATATATAGAAAAAATTAGCCAGGTGTGGTGGTACACACCTGCAGTCCCAGCTACTCAGGAGGCTGAGGCAGAAGGATTGCTTAAGCCCAGTAGTTTGAGGTTGCTGTGAGCTGGGCTGACACCACGGCACTCTAGCCCAGGCAACACAGTGAGACTCTGTCTCAAAAAAAAAAAAAAATCAATAGGATATTGGGAAACCATCTGTTCAATTATTTTCTAAAGTTATCATCTTTAAATAAGCAATGGTTAAAATGTGAACCCAATTTTGCTTCTGAATCTAAATTGTTTGTGGCTGTGAAACATAATGAACGTCACCCAAGTGGGATTGAACCCATGGCTTTGGCTTCTGAGGGCAGAGTTCCCAAACACTGAGTGGACTTGAAGATTTCTTCTATTAGCCATTTTGGAAAGACCAAGAGATGTGCTGAAGCCAAGGAGGTTTATTTGATTGGGTCCAATATACTTCCATGTGACAGCAACATAAAGGTATACCTGTAGTTCCTCTTCTTCTGTCACTCTGTCTTCTGGCTCCCAAGGGAAGTGTTTCTAAACACGTCATAAGTGTATCTAATCTCAACAGTCATTTAATGAACACATGCAGTATCCACAGCACATTAATAATTGCTCTGGGAGCACCAAATTATTTTTGAACATTTAGAGAGAGGCTTGTATGGAGACCTAATGATGGACAAATTTATCTCTGGAGGTTTTTTTTTTAATATTTAATTGATCTGTTTGATTTTCTCTAACACTTTGCACAGAGTCTGAAACTTACTAGACACAAATATTTGCTGATTTAATAAATGAGGCTTAAAAAACCTCAAGCCAAAGTAATGTTCAATAGCTTGGATTTTAAAGCATCACGACAAGCCCATTGGTTTTTAACCAGGTGTGTCTCCTCCAAATAGTGAGGGCCTTCTCTGGAATAAGACTCAAGCCCAAGGTAAAATCAATGCCTTATTGCCAGTGATCTTTTCAAAAACAAAATTCTAAAGGGCTCAATAGAGAGTTTGATAAATGTTGAATAGATGAAAGTAAAGTCCAAAGCTTTATGCAAGACAGAGACGTGTTAGTCCACAGGGAAGGGACATGTATAGAATCTGTATCTGTTTGGTTTTGCTGTTCTAAGCTGTTGCCAGTCACTGATTTGGGGTGTTTTGCTTAAAATATTTCTGAGTGTGAATATTGAACAGCGATTATGTCCCCAGAGAGAAGAAAGTCTTTATTCTCTGGTTCTCCGTAGCTACTGCCACACAGCTCACGCACTAGTGATGGGGACATTAAGCTGACCCGTCTGTGTGGCTCACCACATTCCTTCAGGCTAGTGCTCCAAAGAAGCATCTAAGTATTCCTTTTGTCCTAAATGTACATGTATGTGAGGGGAGGGGGAAGTAATGAGAGTTCAGTTCAGTGTCACTCACTCCTCTCTTATCACTATCTAACAAGTTTAAATGTTCCTAGTAAGTGTTCTTTGAGGGTGCTCCAGATTGGAAGATGTTACTGAACCAAAGTGGAGTTTGCTTATCCTGTGCAGCAAAGACATGGAAGCCAAGAGTTCTAGCAGGAGAAACAGGCATTTTTTTCGCATGGTATCATGCAAGGAGAACAGGCAGCTAATGCTTAAGACCTGAATACCCAATGGCTTACAAGTGAGAGTTTTTAAAGGTGAGGGTACATTTTAGGCAGTCAAAATTATAAATGAATACATGGAGGTTATACATTGGCTTGGCCCAAAAAGGCGGGATTTTCTGAAGTGGCGGTGGAGGGGGCGGGGTCGGTTAGGGGTCATAGGTCGATTCAGAGATTCTTGAATTAGTGGAAAGGAATGTTAAGATGGGTGTGACTCCTTCTAGGCCCCTTAGGGGAAAATTTATAACAGCATTCAGGGTCCTTCTCCTCTGTTCCCCCTTATCTGCATTTTACACCTGGTGGTGGTTTCTGAAAAACAGCTCAAGAATATATATATTATTAAATAAGATGCCATTTTTTGTCCGGGCTCGGTGGGTCATGCCTATACTCCTAGCACTTTGGGAGGCCGAGGCAGGAGGATTGCTTGAGGCCAGGAGTTCAATTTCAAGACCAGCCTGAGCAAGAGCAAGACCCCATCTCTACAAAAAAAGCAGAAAAATTAGTTGGGCATGATGGCACATGCCTGTAGTTCCACCTACTCAGGACACTGAGGTGGGAGGATTGCTTGAGTCCAGGAATCTGAGGTTCCAGTGAGCTATGATGGCTCCGCTACACTCTAGCCTCAGTGACAGAGTGATCCTGTCTCAAAAATCAATCAATCAATCAATCAGTCAATCAAGCCAGCCAGCCATCTTTTAATTTCCATAGAGAACCAAAACACCTCCTGATTCTGACTCCCTTGGAGGGCTATTATTCTCATGAGGTTGTCCATTCACTTTTCAAAGCTAGCCAGCCACTCAGAGACTTACCCTGAAGGAACTGGAGATTTTCCTTTATATCCATGCTAGGCCCCTCCAAGTACCTAATAGGGGTCTTTGCTCCATCTCAAAGATTCCACTTGACTCCTTTCAAGCTCCCTGCCTTTTTAGTCATACCACAATTATACCAAATTTGATAACGGTCTGACAATTAAATGTCTTAAAATATTTATTTAAGAACTTTACAAATATTTTAAATATCTATTCAGTAGAAGTACAGTAAATGTTCATTTTCATGAGCTCAAATAAAAGTTAATAATAAAATAATAAATATAATAGAAGCATCAGAGACTGCCTAGGGTCTTTAGAATGCCAGTTCAGCCAAGCATCATGTCCTGTGGGCAAGTACACAACTAAATACATAGCAGCTGTCAGACACCAGCTAGAATAGCAGGAGTATGTTTCTCAGCAGGAATTTTTCTGTCTTCCATCATTTTGGTTCTGGGTATTATAAATGGCCTTGTTACATTTCTGTTATTATCTTTCAATTATAGAGTCTAGGAGTACATAGGATTCTTTGAGGGCATCTCTTCCAGCTTCTCTCCCAATGAAGTTATCCTTTCTGTAACATTCATGACAGATAGGCCATTTAGACTGAATGCGTCTGGTGACAAGAAACTCATTCTAAAATAGCAGCTTTTTTCATTGTTGCAAAGTGCTGACTTTTAGAAAAGTCTGTTTCTGGGTTGGATAAGATTTGTTTCCTTATAACTTTAACCATCACTACTGCATTTAGTCTCCCGAGTCATACTGAGTAAGCCTAATTTTTTTCTACGTGACAGCTATTTACATTTTTGAATACAGCTACCATTGCCCACCCACCTGTGACCATTCCCCCACCCATCTCTTCTTTTTTTTTTTTTTTTTTTTTTTTTTTTTTTTTTTTTTTTTGAGACAGAGTCTCACTCTCTTGCCTGGGGCGAGTGCCGTGGCGTCAGCCTAGCTCACAGCAACCTCAAACTCCTGGGCTCAAGTGATCCTACTGTCTCAGCCTCCCGAGGAGCTGGGACTACAGGCACGCGCCACCATGCCCAGCTCATTTTTTCTATATATATTTTTAGCTGTCCAATTAATTTCTTTCTATTTTTGGTAGAGACGGGGTCTCGCTCTTGCTCAGGCTGGTCTCGAACTCCTGAGCTCAGAACGATCCGCCCGCCTCGGCCTCCCAGAGTGCTAGGATTACAGGCGTGAGCCACCGCACCCGGCTCACCCATCTCTTCTTAAGTTTGAAAACCTCTAGTTCCCTCATCTGTTTGTCTGTTCCTCCTGTGAGTTTGTCTTAAAACCTGCCCCTTTTCCTTTGGAATTACATAGACCTATAGTTCAGATACTGGCTCCCTACTATGTGACCTGTAAAATGGGGAAAATGATTCCTACCTCACAAGATTTTGTCAGAATTAAGTTGACAGGTAACTCTTATTTAATATTATTGGTCAAGCATTATTCTACCTGCATTACACATATTACCTCATTTAATTTTAATAACAGCCCTATGTGATAGTTGCTACTATTTTTTCCCCACTTTACATACAAGAATGTTGAGGAAATAATACATCTGTTTAAGATCACATAACTAATTAATTGCAGAATAAGGATTTGAACTCAGGCAGTCTGGCTGTAGAGACTTGACCTTTAACCACCATGCTCTACTACCTTTATTAAATGAGGTGATTATACACACACACGCACACACACACACACACACGTTGAAGAGAATTTCCCACTGACCATTCTGCTCCTGCTCCTCTGGGTACTCTTCAGTTTTTCAAAATCCTAAATGTAGGCCTGTTACTACAGATGCAATCTAATAATTTAAAAGAGATGGATAATTTCTTCCAGTTCTACGGCCAGGTTTCATTTGGACACTTTGTAGACTAGATGGATCTAAGTAAATTCTCCTGTCTAATGGCCACAGGAAGGTCCTTCCCTAAGTTATGGCGATTCATTCATTTATTCAACATTTATTGGGCACTTGCTACAAATTAGGCACAGTGTCATCTGCTGTGAATACAATAGATAATGAACAACCAGATATAGCCCCTGCCTTCATGGAGACTAGAATCCAGTGGAAAGACAAACATTAAACAAACACAATAATAAACATATGATTACTAATAGTAAGAGGTTATGAAGGAAAAGAATGAGATATAATTAGAAAGAATAACACAAGGCACCTATTCTAAATTTGGGCCAGTGGGTGGCTAAGGAAAGGCCTTTCCATAGAAAAAAATTTATGTTGCGACTTGAAGGGTGAGTTGAAGTTAGCCAAGGAAAATGTTGCAAGAGACCATTCAAGAAAAACTTAAAAATACATTGAAGGCCCTGAAGAGGAGAAGAACTTGGCCTGGTTGAGGACCTAAAAGGAGGCCAGTGTAGTTGAAGAACAGTGAAGGGGAACCAGAATGACTCCAAATGAGATTGAGAGGTTTGGCTGCAGCTACATCATGCCAGGTGATTGTCCTTAACTAATCCTGCCATTGAAACTAAGTGGGACAATATTGAAGAGTTGCAGTCCATGTTCTTAGAAGGCACCTTGAAAGTAGACAGCTCAAAAGCATGCACTAGTTGCTCTTATAACTCACCTGAGGCTTATATACAAATATGCACTTCACCCATAAGTACTGGTAAATCCTCCTCATTAATATTACCACTAACCCATCACCTGAATCTACAACTCTCACCTCAGGTTGCCCTTTTGTGCCTAGCTCTTGCCCTCCAGTCTTCCCCAAATATTGTTTCTAATCAGAGACCACCTAAATGTAAGTGTTAAAGTAAAGGCTGTTCAGTGTGACTTATACAAGTATCATTCACTATGTGGGGGTGAGGGGAAACTTTCCCTATGCCCTGGAAGTTTTGCTGAAAGATCAACTCACAATAAGGCAGACCAATAACAGAAAGAAATTCATTTACCGTGCGCACAGGGAGAATCACAGAGTAATTACCCAATATCCCAGTGGAGGCCAGAAATTTATATACCCTCATTTTAGAGGGCAGTGGGAGATGAGAAATACAGAGAATTCTGTTTAGGGGCAATAAATGGTTATTAGGGAGGATGAATAGATACTTGGGAGAATGAATGGATGGGGGGAAACACACTGACTTGTAAATGATTCTCTTTGGAAATTAAATTAACCTAAGAGACAGGCATTATATTTAAAACAGTTTGGGCCAGGTCTGGTTGCAATTCTTGATCTTCTTTCCTGTAATATATTGAGATAGGGAGGGGAAGGGCAGTACACTGTTCTTTTTGATGGGTCTGGTTTTTTATGAAGAAAGAGGCAAAGCCCCTTCCAAGGCCTGTTGATCTCTAAGGGCCTTTAATTCAAATATTCTTTATACCAAGGAGTCATGTTTTGGGGTAAAATTTCCTAAGCTCCTTAAAACCCTAGAATATGGGACCAGAACCTATATACTGAGGGTAAGGTTGATGATTATAGCCATGTGCCAGCTTGTTCTGCCAATAGAAATAACGTCAAGCCTCAAAGTTAGGCTCTGTAGGCACACTGACATGCTATGAATTCATACCATGGATTAGCTCTGCCACTAATTTTTCATGTGACCTAAAATAAATAAGTTAACCTCTCAGCCTCAGTTTACTCATTTGAAATATGAGACTAATGGTGCTTATCTAAAGGGGTGGTGGTGAGAATTAAATTGATATACTTAAATGTGGGAAAGAACCTATACAGTGCCTGGCATGCAGTACACACGAAATAAATGATAAATTTATTTCTCTATGATATGCTTTATGATAAGTGTTTCTTTTCTACAAAGTCACCATAGAGTGATCTTCCACATCAAAATTATAATAACTTATTTATGTTATTGTTGCTGGCTTCATGAACCCTTATATGTTTTTTATAATCCTCTCCCTTAACTAACTACTTAACCCTTTGAGTTGTTCCCCAGAAATGACAGATTTGAACCGCTGGCCTCAAGTGATCCTCCTGCCCTGGCCTCCCAAAGTGCTGGGATTATAGGTATGAGCCACCACCCCCACCCTGAAATGATGGATTTTCTACAAGACAAAGTAGTTGAGATTCCAAAGGCCCCAGGGCAGACTTCCTGATGCCAAGATTCGCTATTCCCCACAACCTGTCCCCAATGCATGTAGCCCCTTGTAAGATACACCACAACCTGCCCCAAGGCACATGGCCTCTCCTTTAAAAGGCCATGATATCCCTTAGTTGGAAA
>RJWJ010016556.1:0-34281 GCA_004363605.1 Indri indri
TCCAAGAGGGGAAAAAAAGTTCAGTTACCACGTCGAACGAGAGGACTCGCAAAGTATTTTTCAAATGGGCTCGGCTTTTCCTGTGCCTGTTTAAAACATTAAACTCGTGCAGCAAAAGAGGCTGCGTGCGCTGGTCCCTCCCTCCCCCACCCCGGGCCAGAGACGTCATGGGAGGGAGGTATAAAATTTCAGCAGAGAGAAATAGAGAAAGCAGTGTGTGTGCATGTGTGTGTGTGAGAGGGAGAGGAGCGAGAGGGAGAGAGAGGGGGAGAGAGAAAGAGAGAGAGAGAGTGAGAAAGGGAGGGAAGCAGAGGCCAAGTCCCAGGGAATAGAGAGGCGAGAGACAGGGGAAGCGGCATGCGAACGAAGGAATAACAGCTTTCCGGAGCAGGCGTGCACTGAACTGGCTTCTATTTTCTTTTTCTTTTTCTTTTTCTTTTTTTAAAGAGAAGCAGGGGACAGAAGCAATGGCCGAGGGAGAAGACAAGCCGAGGTGCTGGTGACCCAGGGCGTCCAAGTGGATTATTGGGGCTGCTCTCCAGAGGCCTGTCCTCCCTGCCTTCCAATTGCACATAACCCCAACCCCAGCCAATGAAGACGAGAGGCAGCGTGAACAAAGTCATTTAGAAAGCCCCCGAGGAAGTGTAAACAAAAGAGAAAGCATGAATGGAGTGCCTGAGAGACAAGTGTGTCCTGTACTGCCCCCACCTTTAGCCGGGCCAGCAACTGCCCGGCCCTGCCTCTCCCCACCTACTCACTGGTGATCTGATTTTTTTTTTCTTTTAACATTTTTTTTTTCCTTTTCTTTTCCATTCTCTTTTCGTATTCTCCTTCAGGGCAAGACGAGGATTTTGATTTTGGGACCCAGCCATGGTCCTTCTGCTCCTTCTTTAAAATACCCACTTTCTCCCCATCGCCAAGCGGCGTTTGGCAATATCAGATATCCGCTCTATTTATTTTTACCTAAGGAAAAACTCCAGCTCCCTTCCCACTCCCAGCTGCCTCGCCACCCCTCCCAGCCCTCCGCTGCCCTCCACCTGGCCTGCTGGGAGTCAGAGCCCAGCGAAACCTGTTTAGACACATGGACAAGAATCCCAGCGCTACGAGGCACACAGTCCGCTTCTTCGTCCTCAGGGTTGCCAGCGCTTCCTGGAAGTCCTGAAGCTCTCGCAGTGCAGTGAGTTCATGCACCTTCTTGCCAAGCCTCAGTCTTTGGGATCTGGGGAGGCCGCCTGGTTTTCCTCCCTCCTTCTGCACGTCTGCTGGGGTCTCCTCCTCGCCAGGCCTCGCCGTCCCCCCGGCCTCTCTCCCCGGCTCGCACATGAAGATGCACTTGCAAAGGGCTCTGGTGGTCCTGGCCCTGCTGAACTTTGCCACAGTCAGCCTCGCTCTGTCCACTTGCACCACCTTGGACTTTGGCCACATCAAGAAGAAGAGGGTGGAAGCCATTAGGGGACAGATCTTGAGCAAGCTCAGGCTCACCAGCCCCCCTGAGCCATCAGTGATGACCCACGTCCCCTATCAGGTCCTGGCCCTTTACAACAGCACCCGGGAGCTGCTGGAGGAGATGCAGGGGGAGAAGGAAGAAGGCTGCACTCAGGAAAACACCGAGTCGGAATACTATGCCAAAGAAATCCATAAATTCGACATGATCCAGGGGCTGGCGGAGCACAGTAAGTCCAAATTCTTGCTGGGGCTTCTGCTCTGGAGGGTCTGAACTGGAGTAGGGAGCCCTGTGGAGGGGGCCTGGTGCTGGCCATGCAGGAGGGTGCCCCGGGGTTCACCAGCACCAAGGCTCAGGAGGTGCGATGCGCGGTTGGGGCTGGGGAGGTGGGTAGGGAGGGACGCAGGGCCATTCTGGGAAGAGCTGGACACTTCTGGGAGGCCAGAAGCCCTGGAGCCAGTGGCTTGCTGAACTCCCATCACGTCCTTGACCGATTTTAATTTGGAATTACGTTGTGTTGTCCAGGGAAACATACGTGTTCTTGCACATGCGATCGTGTGGGTGACTGTGAGCATCTGCGTGCCACAACGGGGAAGGCCGGCTCTCTCTCGAGCCCTTCAGTTCCCTGAGTCTGGAGACCTTGGTCTTCTCCCTGCTTTTTACGACTCTTTGTGACACGTCTCCTGGTCAGTTTTTCCAGTTCTTGGGAAGAAGAGTACCTGCCCTAAATTAATGTCTGTCAAGCTTTTTGAAGCCCAGACAAGAGACAGCTTCTTGCTGCCTGGGCCCTTCGGTCTACCCCACCCACGTGACCCATGTGAGCTGTGTGTAGGGGGGAGAGGGTATGCACGTATGTTCACATGTCCCGGTACTTTAGGGCGACATGTAGTCTTGTGTGGTACAGTAGACAGATCATGTGCTCAAAATGGGCGCCCTCCAGGCCGGTGGCCGCGGGGAGAGCAGGGTTGCGGCTGTGGATGCGCGGCAGAGGGCTGGCGCCCTTTGTGTCTGCGTGTCACGGGAGAGCGGGTGAGGGGGCGGTGGGTGCCGGGGATGTGTCTGGGAGCGGACCTTCCCTGGAGGCTCCCCTCCGCGAGGAGGAGCTGGGCAGCTTCTTGGTGAGACGTCCGTGTGTGTTTGTACACGTGTGGAAGTCATGTGTGTTTACTGAACGGGGATTTTAAAAACCTCAATACAAGAGAGAGAAATTTGGCAGATGTTGAGAAACTGACAGCCCAGGAAAGAGGAATGTGAGCCACTTGTGGGCCAGAGACTCTGGGAGCAGCTCTGTTTGCTTTTCCTACCAGCAGGTGTCCTCGCCGCCCTGACTACCTCAGCCCGGGCCCACCTGGGAGGCGGCAGTGCCGGGAGTAGGGGGCGAGGGAGGGAGCCGGCAGGGGGAGGGTGGGCAGGGGGCAAACGGCAGGGTCGAAAGGAACCTGGCTGGGGAGCAGGAGCAGGAGAGGGTGCTGATGGGCGGACCAGCTCTGGCTGAAGGTGCAGAAGGCCCGGTTTGGGGCTGACCCACGCCGGGCAGAGGAGCCTGTGGTTACTGGCGAGGGGCTCCCACTCCAGTTTCCTGTGGCTGCCTGGGGCGCCCTCTTCCTTAGGATGTGGCTGCCGTGTGGGGCGGAGGCTGAGGCCCAGCTCGTGCTCTCTGCCCAGGGTCCTCTGGGTGGGGCTGGCTCAGAGTCTGCCAGGGGCCCATAGTTCCCAAAGGCACTCAGCAGCTGGAGGGCCGAGCCCCCCCGACTCCCTGGGCACCCACCAAGCAGGAGCTGGTGGCCACAAACATCAGAAGAGGGTCAAAATCTGAGGCCAGCAGGAGAGGTCTGAGGGGAGTCCAGGGCAAGAGGGCAGGACTGGGACCTTAATGGTCTGGGTCAGGAGGAGGAGTCAGAGGGAGGAGGGAGTCTGAGTCACGAGGGCCCACCCAGCCTGGAATCCTGAGCTGAGAATGAATGAGCCAGAGGGATGCAAGGCCACGCAGGTACAAGCGGACATTGATTTTGTGCAGAGACTCAGGGCACAAAGAGTGCACAGCCTTGGGAAAAGCCAGGGTCGGGCCCCACAGATCTGGGCGGCTCCTGGGCTGCAGCACCAAGACCTTACAGCTGCAGCAGATGGGGAGGCCGTGGGGCCACGGAGCAGTGGTCTGGCCCAGGGCACCTGGGCACAGGGAGCAGGATACTGTTTGGGATGCGGAGGAGGGGCCAGCGCCCACAGGGACAGGGGTGATGCTATGGAGGCTCCCAGGTGCAAACAGGAGGCAGGCCCAGACTCTGCAGCTGTTGGAGGTGACACGGAGGCTGAACAGACACGGACCTGGGCCCGCCCTGCAGCTGGTCAGGTGCTGAGCCCGCCTCGAGAGACAGACACACAAGGCACGATAATTATAAAGAAGGCAGTGGGCGGACGCTGAGCAGGAGCCGACAGCCATCCTCAGAGGCACGGGGTGAGGGAAGCCTGTTCTTGACTCGTGAGGGCAGATGGGGTGAGACCAGGTCTGTGGGGGGCACCAGCAGGATCTCGATGCCAGAGCTTCTGCTGGGGAAGTAAGGAGACCACACTGTTTTCCAAATTTCATCACCCTGGGTCTCCTCCCTTACCCAGAGGACAGGCACTGAAGGGGAGTGACGTTAGGAGCCGGGGCGAGGGGCCAGGGAGGAAAGCGAAGGAAGGAATGCTCTTGAGCGGTTCAGGAGAAGGGGCACCGGGGTGAGATCAGAGAGGAGGGCCGTCCTCCAGCTCCGTCCTGTCTGTGGACGCTCTCACCTCCCTGTCTTACAGACGGGGAAACTGAGATGTGGATCAGTTAAGCAATTTGTCCAAAAAGCAGGGACTCTAGCCTAGACATGCTGCATGCAGAACACAGCTGTTAAGCACGAATGTGTGTGTAAAGTACACATTTTAAGTCCTACCTTTAACCTTTAGGGTTCAATAGAAATTTGATTCATAACATAAATGAATCACATGTTGAACTGAGCAGGAGGCGACAGGACCTATTATCTTAGTGGCCCAGGTGGCAGAGTGTGTAGGGATAACTGGATTTGTTCTTTCTCAGCTCTGCCTATTTTTTCCCAGGAGATTCATACTGCCACAAGTGTTCTCCCAATTTTAACGAAAGGGTTTTCTTTCTTTAATGAGCCTCAATTAGGTTAAGCAAGCATAACCATGCTAAAATCACCTCTCTGAGCTCCAGTTTCCTCATCTGGAAAGTCAGAGATGGTGTCCAAACTCCCTTTCTGCTGAAGGGATTTTATAATTACATCTGGGATGATTCAACAGTCTCTGCTGGGGAGTACGGGCAAGACTTTGTAATCCCTTTTATAACTCTCCAGGATTTTGCTATGGGAAGTCAGTTGAGACTTTCTCTGACCCGTGGGGACATGGCTTTTTCAGTTCCTTTGTCATCCTTCTTACGAAGATACTGCCAGTGTAGGTGTTGTTTTATCTTCTGGCTTGTAATTATCTTTGTCTGCTGGGAGACTCTTCTTGTTTTTGGCTAAAGGCAAGCAGCACAGAGAAGACTCAGTATTTTAGACTTTCTTTTCTGGCTGCTAAATGTAGATTTTGTTCATTCTGAAAATTCAAAGACATTTCATATTGCAAACTCATTTGCCCGGAATGCGATGTGAACAGTGATAGGTCAGCGCTTCTCCGGGTGTGGTCCAGAGGCAAGGTACATGTGGACTCCCAGGCCCCACCCCACCCTTACTGAATCAGAATCTCAGTGGGGTGGGGTCCTGGGGAATCTGTATTTTCAACAACACAGAAGCTGAAGACTCTATAAGTGAACTAGAGCGAAACCTTTCCTTAGAAGGGTTGCAAACACAAGTGCCCACAGAGACCAGGAGGGAAATGCACGTGATCTAGAAGAAAAGCCATGGCACAAGCCCATGATGAACTGCCCAGGACACTTGGCCTTGGGGTCATGAAGAAAATAGGGTGTGTGTGGCAGGGGCAGGGAGTGGACCTGGAGCCCACGTGCCCTGTTAACAGCCAGCCACTGCTCAGCTCCTGCTGGGTTTTGTAGTCAGGAGTGTGGGTCCAGCTTGACTAGCTCTTACCTTTTCCCAAAAGAACAGAAAACCTGGATCTTTCTGTGAAATCTTCCAATTTTTAACACGGGCTTAGAATGTTTGTGGGCTTCTAATTCAAAATTTTTCAAGATGATGCATTGGCTAAACAACATGTCTAATTCATTTAAAAGTGAATCCATTTAAACCATTAAAGATTAAATGGCAATGGTTTCTCAAACTTCCAGAACACCTGGGAGCCATGGTACCCATTGCAGAACGTTATAAACTGTGGTTCTCAACCTTGGCTGCACATTAGAATCATCTGGAGATCTTAAAAGAAAAAAAAAATGCTGTGTTTGTATCCACTCACTCCAATGTAGTCAGAATTGCTGGGGAGTGGGGTCCAGGCAGCATCTGTTTTTAAAGTTCTCCAGGTGATTCTAATGTATAGCCAGGGTAGAGAAGTACAGCCACACTCATATATACAGTCCCCTCATTGGAACCAGCAGAAATGATGTATGCAAGCAAAGGCACACCTTCCAGCCCAGGTGTCTGAAAACATTTTAAAAGGCAGTTAACTAAACATGGTCAGCTATTTCCTGGTTTTTCCATGAATCCTCTACATGAATATTCTTTGCCTGTTTTTTTGCTCCCTAAAGCAAAATAGAGAAAAATGGCATTCATCAATATATATTTTTCTGTGCAATGGAAAAAGTTGGTCATAATTTAATTTGTAAAAGTGGGACCCCTAATCCAGCTCTCAATAATACTAGTGTTCTGCAGAGGCATGGCGTAGGAAACATGAAACTGATTGGCAGTTGGCCCTCGTTGGAGGTTGGTGCTCCAGCCCCATTTCATGGAATCCTGCCACATCTTGTTGCAGAAACCATCTCTGCTAGATGATCTCCCCTGTCTCCTCCAGCTTCTGGAGTCTCTGCTTCAATAAATAAGGTGTAGTCAGAAGACCTGGCTTCAAATCCCACCTATGCTACCTGCTAGCTAAGTGACCCGCTGGCTAAGTGACCTAGCTAAAGTGACTGTCACTCAGTTTCCTCATTTGTAGAATGATAAATTGTATTCTCATTCTCCTCAAGGGTTCTTAGAGGGTCAGATGAGTTACTAAAAGCTCTCTGCAATGTAAGGTGGTGCTATTACATTTTGTTTACTTACACTCTGATTCATTGCACAAATTATTTAAAACATTATTATTCACTGGATTTAATTGTCAAGAAGATTCTATTTACATTTTCTTTTCTCTCCCAGGCAATTCTCTTTAAATCACTAATGACGGTGTCCGAACTTTGCTTGCTAGTGTCAAGCGGCTCGTGTCAATTAACTCGCTTGTGATCTTGGCCAAGACCCTTCTGGACATTGGGTTCTTCCTCTGAAGAGGGTTGCGCTCGATGACTCCTGATGGACCTTCTCATGCAGTTGGAAATCTATAGCTCCCAGTGATAGCAAATGAGCCTGCCCGCCTCCTTCTTGAAATCTCCTTACAGTTCTCACCAGGAGAATCTGAGGGAGCAGATGTAGGATTGACGGGCTGGAAGAAACCAAAGCGGACGGTCACTAGGCGTCCTGAGGACTCCCTTAGCTCATTGCTTCCCGTCTCCTGGCTCCCCACTGCCCTGACCCCACTGAGTCTCCGCTCTCCTTTTCCTTTTTTGCAGCAAGGTGCACTTGGCACTGACCCTTTATTCCTCCTGCTGGAGGTGCTGTTACAGCTGAAGCCGTATTGATGACAGCTCTGTCCTTGAGAAGGTTGCCAGTCCAACTAGCATGTCCAGAGGATTACAAGCTTGCACACTTACACACTAGATTGCTGTCACTGATTCCTCTCTGGTTCTGTCCGAGATGGTTTAGGGAATAGTTGGCAGTATTTGTTCTCTCAAAGCCAATTATTAATCAAGGCTTCATTAGCCGGCATTCACACATTTGTTTTCCTAACAGCTGTTCCATTAATTTTCTAAGAACCAGTGTCAGGCCGACCAGATGGCAATTTCCAGAAACACTCATTCATCCTTTCCTAAAGATCAGTAGCACATGTGCTTGTTTCCAGGCCTCTGATCCTTCCTGCCTTGTCCGTGACTTCCTAAATCACCCCTCAGGGTGATCATGAGCTCATTCCGGCCATGGCCATTATGTGTGGAATCTGGGTCTGTGAGCCTGAATTTCAAGTTCTGGCTATTGTTACCGTTTGTGTAGAAAGTTTTTCTCTCTGGGTGTTAATGCTGCTCAGACCTTGAGGTTATAAAGTGCAAGGGAGCAGAAAAAAGACAGGATCTTTCCTTTATCTGGCTCTGAGGGTGGGAAAGAGTATTGGCTGCCTGTGTCTTGTGGACAGGGATGAAGAGGCCACTGGGCGACAGAGGCTGGCGCAGCACATGCTGTCAAGGAAAAAGACCCTCAGAGAGAAAGGAACCAATGGTGACCGAGCAGCTCGGTCCGAAGAAACACCTGTGTTTCGGCCAGGCTCAAAATGTGGGCTGTTTGCCATATCAACCCTGCTTCATTAGGTCTGAAACACAGGGCTGATAGGTCACCGCATTGCTCAAACACTCTCTGTGCTCTCTACAGTTACCAGGATAAATTTTTTTTTAATTATATTTAGAGACAGGCATCTCACTATGTTGCCCAGGCTGGTCTTGGACTCCTGGCCTCAAGCCATCCTCTTGCCTCAGCCTCCCGAGTAGCTGGGACTACAGGCATTCAGCCACTATGTCCAGCAACAGGATAAAATCCAACCTTTCAGTCTGACGTGTGGGCCTCCTTACAGGGGACCCCGGCCTTGCTGCCTCAGAGCAGCAGCTCCCCGTCCCTGCCTTTGCTTCCGGCAGCCCCTGCCATGTACAATCTTTCCTCCTCACCCTCAAACCTCCTCCTGCAGGGCCCAGATCGGTTATCACCTCTTCTGTGAAGCGCTCCCTGCTCTCTCCCTCCTTTGATTTCCGGTAGCAACTCCTGGCCTTCTCCAAAGACCCTGTCTCTCTGGCCCTGTCAGTTGGTCCGTGTATTAACAACTTCCCTGGATGTTAATCCCCTGGATGCAGAGGCTGCGTCCGCTTGCTTTCTGCCTCCCAGTGTCATCGCTGTGCTTGGCACGTCGTGTTTGCTCGGTACGTGCTTGGCAAGTGAATGAGGGTCCGAATGCACAAACACGTGAATGGATTAACGAGCTATACGAGGGGGCATATATCTTCTGAGAATCCGTGTTTTCTAAGAGTAAACAGGAGAGGGCGGTTACATTTGACCAGCCAGTCTCTGGGGCCACGTCCTGGGGCTCTGAGCTCTCACTGCTCCTTGCTCGGGGCCCTGTATGGTTCTAGGGTCACCGAGAAGCTTCCTCCCATCTCTGCCTTTAAGTTTGAGGGCTCACGCCTCCAGAGAGGTGACTTGGTGCGTGTCTGCGGCAGCACACCATTCCTGTGGCCCTCACTCACGCTGTGCCTCTCCCCACGGCTTTCTCTCCTAGACGAGCTGGCCGTCTGCCCCAAAGGAATTACCTCCAAGGTTTTCCGCTTCAACGTGTCCTCAGTGGAGAAAAATGGAACCAACCTGTTCCGAGCAGAATTCCGGGTCTTGCGGGTGCCCAACCCCAGCTCCAAGCGCAACGAGCAGAGGATCGAGCTCTTCCAGGTGAGAAGCCAGTTCCTTTGCTGTGTCGGGCCTGCGCTGGGCACAGAGGCCCACAGACCTGGGCTTGAATCCTGGCCTCTCTGAGCCTCAGTTTCTGTATCTGTGTCTGTCGCTAAGAGGACTAAGAGTTATGGTGCAGAACCTTGTAGTTTCCTGTGGCTGCCCTCACCTGTCCTGTATTGTGCCACATCCTGGGGTACTCTGTCCTGGCCTTGGGTACTAAATCCTTTCTCTACCCATAGATACTTCGGCCGGATGAGCACATCGCCAAACAGCGCTATATTGGTGGCAAGAATCTGCCCACGCGGGGCACTGCCGAGTGGCTGTCTTTTGATGTCACTGACACTGTGCGTGAGTGGCTGTTGAGAAGAGGTAGGTTGACCCTTAGGATGAGCATCTCAGAAGGAACCTCAGGGCCCTTGCTCCTTTGTGCAGCAGAGGGAAGAAGACAGACTTAGGGGTGTCACACACCTGGGTGCAGAGCCCAGCTTTGCCGCTGAGCCTCTGAGTATCCCCCATTCAGTCACTCAACTATAATGATCTTTATTCAGTGCTCACTCTGGGCCCTGGGGAGGTAGCTGTGCACAGATAGGTGAGGTCCCAGATCTCGTGGGGCTTTCGTTCTGGTGGGAAAGACACAGAACAAACAGGTAAACGTTGGATGAGTAAGAGTTTGAGACAGTGGAAAGTGAAAAACAGAAAGAGGGCAATGTGATATGAGTGGTGGGGCCCAGCATCAGCTGCTCAGGGAAGGCTCTAGGACGAGGCATTTGTGCGTTGGGGTCTGAGCGATAAGCAGAGGTCAGCCCATGAAGATCAGGGTGAAGTGCGTCCTCAGCAGAGGAAACAGGGAGGCTGAGCTCTCAGGTGGAAACAGCTTGATCTGTTCTAGCAGCAGCAATCAGACTGGTGTGGTGGGAGCGCAGTGAGCTGGGGGTGGGGGGATCAGAGAGGTTGCTGGGCCATGTTGTTTAATTTAGGAAGCTGTCAGGCCATGGGAAGGTTTCAGGATTTGTTCCAGGTGTGGTAAGAAGCCGTGGGAGTGCTATCAGCAGAGCTGGGGATGTGGGTGAGGCAATTTGGTTTACATCTTTAAAAGATCCCTCTGGTTGCCATGAGGTCAGGGGAAGAGGCAGGAAGGCCAGTTAGGCCACCGCAGCTACCCGGATGAGGGCACAGGGGCTCAGCCGAGGGTGGCAGCAGCGGGTGTGGAGGTTATGTGGCTTGCTCTGTATTTGGAGGTAGAGCCAATAGCTCTGGCTGACGAGGTGTGGGGTGTGAGGACACAAGACGAGTCCCAGATGACTTCCAAACCGCTGGACTGAGCATCCAGGTGGTATCGCTTACTGAAACGGGGAAGACTGGGAGAAGAACAGGCTTGGCCAATTCCGTTTGAAGGGGCTGGTAGTCTTCCCAAGTAGAGCTGTCCACTAGGTATGGCAGGCGTCACATGTCCCAGATGTCTTAGCCACTCACTTTGACCCGTCACCTGGAAAATACGGTAATGGTCACTCCCCTGCGTGCCTCACAGAGCTGTTTTAAGCATCAAATGTATTTGAGAGAACTTCATAGCTTGCAACATTTTACGAGAGTGAGCTTTCATTATGTCAGATAAGGAAACTGAGGCTCAGAGAAGTGACTTGACCAAGGCCATCCAGTCTGGAGCAGAGATTTGGCATCTGCTGACACTATGCCCTGTGTTTCCCTCCCTCTCCTTGGCTGGCACTGCCTGGTCTGGCTGCTCAGTGGGGTGGGTTACACGTGGCCGTCCCATCTGTCCCTCCTCTTCCTCTCAGGGAGGGTTTTCTGCCATCAGCAGCTGCTTTAAAGCCACAGGCCATCCACACATTGACACCCAGAGTCCCTGAGGCAGGGAGGATCCTCCCATGTCCTTGGTGTTTTAGGAAACTAGGGGTTAAGGCTGGAAGGCAGCCTCACAAACTGCTTGGCCTGCATTTTGTTTTAAAATTTAGCTAGTGGTCAACAATTTTTTTTAAAAGTCAGGAGATTTCACATAAAACCTGGACTTCTGGCTTTTCTTGAAAAATTGGAAGATTTCCAGTAACCACCCACCAGGAAAGTGGTCCTGGCCACCTCTTTGGGAGGGGTGTACATCTTCAGTCCCCACAGCCGCCACCGTCCTCCCATTCTCCAAGAGTGAGGTTGGCAGTTCCTACTTAGCATCACGTGATGGCTCGATTTGCTCACTTATGTGACCTGCCTGGGCTCTGTAGGCATCTGAATTTGCAAGCCCCCATGTAAGGGACATTATTGAGTGGCTGAGTTGGCAGCTGGTGGGCTGGAGGTCCTACCCCAGTCCCAAGGGTATCCAGGAATTCTATCCCGTCCCCTCTGTGAGCATGAAGGCAAAAGCCTAGGCTAACCCACGTGGATCTGCCGACAGCAGCACCGTTGGGAATTCTGACTCAGACGGCACTCTGCCTGGAGCCCGGCACCGCTGCAGAAAGGAGGGGCTGGGGAAATTAATCTCTTAGCTTCCCTGTCTGATTTTGATCAGGTCCACCTGGATTTCTTTGAAGCCCTGGGCACTTGAAGGAGTTCTTATTTTCACAGCTGCAGAACTCAATGAGAAGTTTGCATTGAGAATGATTTCCATCCTCCTGAGACATCAAAAAGATAATTTCGTAATAAAACCTATGGGTCCCCCACCCACCATCCCCACGGCTGCCAATTCTGAGGTTAGTTCTTCATTGGAACCTTCAGTTCCCACTTAGGCAAATACTGCCCACCCCTCCCACAGGGGAGTCATAACACAGGCCTTTACTTACACGGAGTTCATGAGTCTCTTAGTCCCAAACCGGGCAGCAAATGGACTCCAAATTGGAGCAGTTGGTGGTGTGGTTTGATGAGGAAACTGAGTCACACATGTGGTCTTAGATTCACAAGGGTATGAGGACCTGGGTGCCCAGTGACCCTGGATAGGGGCCCAACCAGCTCTGACCACAGCCAGCAGGCTCCTGGCTGTCTGTGTTGGAATCCTGGCATTACCACCTACTGGTTGGACACCTTGGGCAAGCCATGTAATTTCCGTAAGCCTCAGTGTCCTCATCTGCACAATGGGGGCATAAGAATGGTTCTTACTTTGTAGGATTATTATAGAGATTAAATGAGTTAATGCTGATAGAATCTCAGAGCAGTGTTTGATGTTGGTGATTGCTGTCATCATCTCTGAGCCCTCTACCTAGATAGAGCCCGTTGGCCAATCTAGGTCATGCTCACCTCCTGCTCACCACCTGTACCCTAACACTCACTCTCCCCAACACAGCTGCCTGCACCTTGACTTTCTAACTCACAGAATCATAGAACTCGCTCACTCCACGTCTCTTCGGTCCACCTCGAACCACTTTGAATGGGAAGCACACTGTATTGTTAGGTAGCCCATTTCAGATATTCCAGCTCCTTCTTCCAGCTGCCTTAGACGAGGGAGAGGACACTCCTCATGCCTCCCTCTCTGTTCACTTCTTCTCTCACTGGGGTTCAGCTGCCTTGTTGGTCTGCCTTTCCCACTGAGCTAACTCTCTGGAACAGAGTTTCATGCTCAGCAGGTGTTGGCATGTCCCAGGGGTTGCCCTGACTTCTTGGAGCAGAATAGATCTTCTTGGGCTCTGGAATTTACGGAAGAAGGGAGCAACTGGGTTTTTTGTGTTTTGGGGTTTTTTTTTTGAGACAGGGTCTCACTCTGTTGCCCAGACTAGAGTGCAGTGGCATCATCGTAGCTCATTGCAGCCTCAAACTCCTGGGCTGAAGTGATCCTCGTGCCTCAGTCTCCTGAGTAGCTGGGACTACAGGTATGCACCACGATGCCTGGCTAATTTTTTTATTTTTTGTAGAGATGGGGTCTCACTGTGTTCCTCAGGCTGCTCTCAGGGAGCTGGTGTTTAGCCAGTAGGACTACGATGGCCAGGCCCACCTAATGGTGACTATAATTGCCAAGCTTGTACCATCCTGCCTGTGAGAAGGATGTTCAGCCAGGCTGGAGTCTTGGGGGTTTTCCCTGATGACATCAGATTTCAGGAAGAGCCCAGGTTGGCCCCGAGGCCAGACACTCACATACATCACCTGTGGCCTCAGGGAGCAGTAAATCAATCAGTTCCCTGAAAAGCTGACCCTGAACCTAGAGGGGTCCCTCTCCCATGACCTCTTTTTCACCTGGCCACAGCTGACTGCTACCCTAGGATCAACAGAGCCTCCCAGACATGATACCAGAATTGACATGATACTGGATCCTACCTGGTTTCCCCTGTGTAAAACTACTTGATTCGGTGCAAACTTTTCATTTACTTTTTATTTTTCCTTTTTTTCTGCCACTTCAGTCAACCCCATTTACTGATTTCCCAGCTTCCTTGATTTTGGTTGTGAAAATACACGATCCCACAAGTACCAGGAGAAAGGGCCGGAGTTGGCCTTCATGCACCACAATGTCCATCACCAAACCCTGGCACCTCCAGGCTTCATCACGCTCATTCTCCCTGAGCTCATGTCATCCGGACCCTTGGCCATGCCCTCTGTCATCTCCGGTCTGTTCTCTAAGTTTACAACTGTCTTGAGCTGTTCATCTTGCTGAATGATCCACATTCCAACTTCTCATCATGGTGAATAAGGGTTTCCAAAGGAGAAACGTCTGAGTAATTTTCACCTCATTATATCCTTGTTCCTTAGGAGAAACACTGCCAAGTATAACCATGATGTTCATCTTATCTCCTCCGGAATCTACATCCTATTGCCCAGCCTTGCATCTTGTGGCCCTTTGAATTTGTGGCCTTTTGAATCACTGTCTCACTGCTCTAAAGTCTGTTTTTTCTTTTCCTTTTCTTTTTTTACTGCTAGGCTGAAGTGATCCTCCTGCTTCAGTCTCCCAAGTAGCTGGGACTACAGGCATGTGCCACCATGCCTGGCTAACTTTAAAAAAAAATTTTTTTTTTTTAAGAGATGGGGTCTTGCTATGTTGCCCAGGCTGGTCTTGAACTCCTGGCCTCAAGTAATCCTCCTGCCTTGGCCTCCCACAGTGCTAAGACTACAGGAATGAGTGTCTGGCCTCCTAAGTTACTCCCTCTCCTTAGTCTTTTCCAGTTCCTTTGCCTCTTCCCTTCCTCCTTCCTCAGTAGGTGGGCTCAAATATCTCCTCTCCCAATAAACACTTAGGTGGTGTGAGTTTTTTCTTTCCCTCCTATATTCTTGTCCTTTTACCCCCAAGTAGGTAGGTGACAGTTTTCTCTTAACACCATCCTTTGTAAACGGATAACTATTCCTATTTTCCTTCATGATGTCGCTAGTTCATGGGGATCTGGTTGTTCATAATGTAACAGAAATACATGGAATATGGCGCCATGTGCACAAAGGTCCATTCTGAGCTTTGGAGGCACTTTCTGTCTCCCGTGAACCTCAGTCTAACTCAGCTCCTGCGAGTGCCTGTGGGAGCAGAGGCCCTGGCCCACCTTGCACGGGTGATGGGCAAGCTTCCCCAGCACACAGACGTGCTTTTCTCACCGCCTCTGTGTCTTCTCTTGCAGAGTCCAACTTAGGTTTGGAAATCAGCATTCATTGTCCGTGTCACACCTTTCAGCCCAATGGAGATATCCTGGAAAACATTCACGAGGTTATGGAAATCAAATTCAAAGGTAACAAAACGAACATGTGTGGTAGAATGGGGGGGGGAGTTAATGGGACAGGACAGAAGATGAGACCCCTACCAGACCCCAAGAAAAGGAACCACGCTCCTTCATGGAGAAGGCCAACTATTTTGCACTTGAGCAATTTTGCTTTGCCCCGAAAGCAATGAGCTTGACTTTCAGCTCACAGCTCTAGAGGATGCATTAGCATCTGGAAGACAACATGATGCTGGCCAGAGCGGTGAGGTTGTGTAGGCGAGCTGGTCATTCTCTCTGGGCCCTGTGAAATGGGGATGAGGATACAATTAAATAACGAATGTAAAACACAGTACCAGAAATGCTCAACAAATAAGAGTTGTCTTCCCCTTCCCTAAAAGAAATTAACTTAGGTGGCCCTGAACATGAGTGCCCTACTGAACTTTCCAGATGTTGCAGGGCCTGCCTGATCCTTGCCCAGGAGTCACCTGGGTTTGGATGATTGGTTTGAGGCTCAGGGTGTGTGTCCACGGTGTTTGCATGGAGATGGTGAAGTAATTGGGAGTCATTCCTGGTTTTCCAATATATTTCCAAGGAAATCAGCCTTGATGATCTGGAGTTCAGGAAAGTTCTCTTTTCCTTTCCTATTCCCATTTTGGGTAACTAAGGGACGCCTGAGGTCAGAGACTTGTCTGGGAAAAGGTGCAGGCCTCTCTTGGCTCCCTGCCATAGGCAGTCCTCTTACCCTGCGTGGGCTGTATTTCAGAGCCTTTTTTAAGTTTTTTAAAATTCTTTTTTATTTTTTGAGACAGAGTCTTGCTCTGTTGCCCATGCTAGAGTGCCGTGGCATCAGCCTAGCTCACAGCAACCTCAAACTCCTGGGCTCATGTGATTCTCCTGCCTCAGCCTCCCGAGTAGCTGGGAATACAGGCACGTACCACCACGTGTGGCTAATTTTTTTTTCTGTTTTTAGTAGAGATAGGATCTCACTCTTGCTCAGGCTGGTCTCGAACTCCCGAGCTCAAGCTCAAGCGATCCTCCCACCTCGGCCTCCCAGAGTGCTAGGATTACAGGTATAAGCCACTGACTGGCCCAGAGCCTTTTTTATTTTTTAAAGCCAAGGATTTGACATCCTAATCACAGAACCTTAGAGCCCAGGAGACCTTCAGAGTCCCTGGCTATAGGCTGGGTTAGGATAAAACCTTCCCACTTCAGTGAATACTTAGTCTCATTCATAAAAATTTTCAGAAAAGGGAGTTTGAGATCCAGGTCTCCTGTTTCTCTCACAGACCTAGTGCCCCCTTCTTGAGATCCAAGTCCCCCCTGTAGCTATGTACATTAACTCCTCACATTCCTGTCCTAGGTGGAGGTGGACGGCAGCTGGCAGCTGTCCCATGAGAAATCCAGCTCTGTTTAGTAGAGACTCTCTCTCATTCAGTCCTCAGTCTTTTCCCTTTCAGATGAAATGAGTTCAGATGAATTCAGGTTTCCTTTCCAGAGCTCGTTTGCTAAGCTATTTGTCATATGCTTCATTATCTCATCTGAATTTTATAGGGAAAACACTTCAAAAACTGTAAGTGCAATGTGAATGTTAACAATTATTTAGAGTCTTTTTTTTTTTTTTAAAGACAGAGTCTTGTTCTGTCGCCCAGGCTGGAGTGCAGGGGTGTCATCATAGCTCACTGCAGCCTCTCGGGCTCACATGATGCTCCTGCCTCGGCCTCCCAGTAGAGTTTGTTTCTTTGGCTCCCCTTGAGGCTATCTTAAACTGTGATATCTTAAATTATCAGTAGGACTTCTGCAGTATCTTGACCAATTCAAGTTGTAAGAGGAATCTCACACCCCAAGGTTCTAAGTCTAGAATCTAAACTGACAACCCAAAGGTATGTGTTAGGTACCCACCTGGTGATGATGCTTCATGGACCTATGAAGATTCCCAGGGAGCATCTCAGGTGGGGCTTTCTGTTCCTTGGAAGATTTCCCCGCAGGAGTCCTGAGGGGATCGGAATGCGGGCCTCTTTCAGGGGCGTCCTTACGATGAAGATAAGTTCTTTCCGTGCTGGTTCCCCTCCGCCCTCCAGTCTTCCCTTCCTGCAGCTGGATGTTGGAATGAAGCCGCCCTTGCCCCCGACGCCTTCCTCCCTTGTGGACTGCGCCGCCCTCCTGCTGGGCAGTGATAGGAGGGGATGAGGAGCCTCCCAGGGCTCTGCTTCCCTTAGGAGGTTGTCGCCTTCCTTCCCTTCTGCAGGTGTGGACAATGAGGATGATCATGGCCGTGGGGACCTGGGACGCCTCAAGAAGCAGAAGGACCACCACAGCCCTCATCTCATCCTGATGATGATCCCCCCGCACCGGCTCGACGGCCCAGGCCAGGGGGGTCAGAGGAAGAAGCGGGCCCTGGACACCAATTACTGCTTCCGGTGAGCCTGGGCCCCCCAGGAACTGATAGCTACCTGTACCTGCTGCGGGTCAGGCCCCAGACCTGAGCCACACTCAACAGAAGGTCCCTGATGCTATTCACAAACATCTCCAGGAAGGAAGACTGAAAATCTTACAGATGTCTTTCTGTTTTCCTGGAAGGCCCACTGTTTTCCTGCAGCCCAGCTCTGGATGGGCTTGGATGAAATGAAATGACGAAAACTCTGTGGGCAGGAGAGTGTTGCTCAAATAGTTTGGACTGGGGACGCTTGGCTGAATCTTTCCGTGGTTTTCATGTTTTATGGACTTGTACGGGGTGTGTGTGTGTGTGTGTGTGTGTGTATGTGTGTGTGAGAGAGAGAGATAAATTAATGCAGGACTTTCCATTAAAGAAGTGCTCAGTTCACTGTGAAGGGTCCAGCGATGCTACCAGATGGGGGAAAATAGTGCAGTTTCCATTTGCAGGGGAAATCTGAGCTAGAGAACTTAACTAATCCAGAAATAATTGGGTAGGCATGATATAGGGATAGAAAAGACACAGCTTCCTCCCTTATTCAGGAGCAATTTCAGTGCTCACGTATATGGGAGGGGATGATAAAGCATTCGTACCAATGACTAAAAGGTAGAAATGATCACACCCCTGAGAGGCTTTGAAGGATTAAGTGCTTTTAAGAACTGGGAGCAAGGAGTTCATCCGTGGACACGGGCTTCAGAAGGGTGTGGGATTTGAGCAGAGGCTCCAAGGATGAGTGAGGTTTGGGATGTGGGGATCCAGGAGGAGAAGCGCTTCGGGTAAAGGAAGGAGCACGTGCGGGTCACTGTGGCCGGGAGGACGCCTGAATGGAGCTGGGGAGAATGAACTGAGATGTCGAGCTTAGTCGCCGCCCGCTGTCTGCAGGCTGGCAGGGCGATTTGTTCCGTGTGTCTGTCAGTTAGGAATGAATGCTCTTGGCTGCACGTGACAGTGACTTAAACCGCGGGGGACTTCTTGTTCACACGAGGCCTGTAGCAGCATGCCCAGGGTTGGTTGGCTGCTTAATTATACCACTGAGGACTCAGGCTTTCTCGCTGTCCAGCCTGACATGCTTAGTATGTTGGCTTTTGGTCACAAGTGATGGCGAGAGCTCCAGGTGTCTTGTCCATGTTTAAAACAAGAAGGGGTGAGGAGTAGAGCCAGCAGCTTTCTTCTTCCATCTGTTACTTTTATAAGTGATCAAAATAGCTTTGCCAGAACTTGCCCACACCACCTGCATACTGCTCTTTATCTTATTGGTCATTTATTATCGGGTCACCCCTACCTGCGAGGGAAGCCAGGGGCATGAATATACGGTGTTCCAGACCGTGTCATGGGAAGTAGCAAGGGAGAAGGGGGTTAGAAATGGTTATTAAGTAGATAACCAATAGTGTCTGCTGTGGTTCACCCACAAGAAGTCAGATTTTAGCCAGTAGCTGCCTTTGTAAGTAGCAAGTTACAAGCTCAGCAGATCCTGAAACAAAGCTAGATGCCTACTTGGCAAGGCGTACTGCCAAATGGATTTCTGCAGGCAACAGAATTGAAGGGGCCTGATAATCCCATTTGGGTGATCTGGGAATCATGGTTCTTATAAGAGGATACGCCTTATTTGGATAAATGGCCTCTAGATTTAGTCTAAGCAGTCATCTACTATGGTACACAAGCTGCATAAGCTTAGAGTTTATTTTTGGTTGGGTGCACATTAGGAACCAACCTTGAGAGAGCCGAGCTGGCTAATAACAGTAGTGCTTTGTGTGTAGCACTTTATGTCTCTGTTTTGATTTGTGATGTGAAAGGGGGCAGGGCCACCTTTGCCTCTTTGCTCTTCCTCCTGCAGCATCTATATCCGCTTACTGCGTCCCTGGGATCCTGGTCTTCACTATAGGAAAATGCCTTTTTGGTTTCTTCAGCCCCCTGCCCTTGAACCTGGGATTCCATTAATTGCAGCCACCTCCTATGCTGGCATAGAAGGACTCCAAGGGGAAATATGAGGGCCTTTGTCAAGTTTCTTTTATTGGTGGTGTCCTTTTTAAGTTGATTTTCTGTAAATGTTTTCATTGTAGCAACTTGGAGGAGAACTGCTGTGTGCGGCCCCTCTACATTGACTTCCGGCAGGATCTGGGCTGGAAATGGGTCCATGAACCTAAGGGCTACTACGCCAACTTCTGCTCAGGCCCTTGCCCATACCTCCGCAGCGCGGACACAACCCACAGCACGGTAGGCAGCCGGGCTCATGCCATCTGGGGCAACGGGGCAGAGCCGACCAGGCCGCTGGTTAAAAAGAACGCCACAAAGGACTGAATGTTGAATAATGATGGTCTGGGGTGCGTAAAATCCCTCTCATAAAGGTTCCGATCTTGGCACCCTGATGCAATTCTACTTGGTCACATTCTGCTCTTTTAAAGTCCTACCATCGTTTCACCCAGATTTTTAATTTGCTTTGTCTAAAGATTTTTGTACCATGGAAACTAATTATCATATGCCACCCTATATGTCAGAGATGCGTGCACATGGCTGGCAAGGAACGCTGGGGTAGAAAGGCTTCTACCACTAGTTAAAGAACTCTGATCATTCCAGCCTCTTGAATGTAGAAAACCTATTCTGAAAGACAACGAAATCTCGTAGAAGAAGCTAATATGAAACACTGGAAAAATGTTTCATGAAACACTTTCATGAAAGTGAGAGAGAAGAGAGTCCACAACCTCTGAAAGTAGCTTGTCTTTCCCTCAAGGGGAATCAAAAATAGGGCAGTAATTTGTGAAGCATGTTTCCTTGTAGCTCATTATTACTGCATCCTGTCTGGGGCCCTGCACTCTGGCACTCACTAAATGGCCCAAGGCAATGTTGAGAACGTTTCTCACCAAAGTGATCAGTTACAGCTAGGAAGACCAATATAGGAGTTGTTTTCTTAACAGCCGGGAGAATTTCATTATCAATTTAAAGCTCCCCAATAACTGTTACATGTTTCAACTGATAACCCTCAAACAAGTGTGGATGTTCTGCATTCTGTCATTGTGGATGAACAGCAACTAGTCACTCAACCAAACTGTTCCAACAGTTCCTCTTAAATAGCATCGGTGGCCATTCCACCACTTGCTCAGTCTCTAGGGCAGCCCCTAGAACTTGTAGCATTCCTGGGCTCCAGGCCTGAGGCTTGGTTTTCCAACCTCTAAATAAACAATCTGTCCCTCCCCAGGTGCTGGGACTGTACAACACCCTGAACCCTGAAGCATCTGCCTCGCCTTGCTGTGTGCCCCAGGACTTGGAGCCCCTGACCATCTTGTACTATGTCGGGAGGACCCCTAAGGTGGAACAGCTCTCCAACATGGTGGTGAAGTCTTGTAAGTGTAGCTGAGACCCGCCTGCGACAGAAAGAGAGGAGAGAGAACTGCCGTGCCTGACTGCCCGCTCCTCGGGAAACAAAAGCAACAGACCTCACCTAGAGGCCCGGAGCCCACAACCTGCGGCTCTAGGCAAATGGCTGAGATGGAGGTTTCCTTCTGGAACATTTCTCTTCCTTGCTGGCTCTGAGAATCACTGTGGTAAAGAAAGTGTGTGTTGGGTTAGGGGAAGGCCGAACTCTACAGAACACACAGATTTTCTGTGATGCAGACAGAGGTGGTGGGGACAGAGGAGGGGGATGGCAAGTCGGTGCGTCGTGTGGCGATGGGATTTGGGCTACCCTAGGGAGGAGGAAGGGCAGAGAATGGCCGGGTCAGGGCCAGACTGGAAGACACTTCGATCTGAGGTCAGATTTGCACATTGCTGTACCACATTTGCTCTAGGGAATCTGGATTATGTTATACAAAGCAAGCATTTTTTTTCCAGAAAGGTTACCGAGATAAAGTCCCAGAATTGTATCTCATGCTACCTGCGATTACGGGCAAATCTTATTTTTGCAAATTGTCCTGTCTACATCAATTAGCAGTGTGGGTCACCACAGGGAGAAAAATCCAGGTAATGTGGTTCCTGGGCCATCAACTATACCAGGCCTTATGGATATGCTGAACTCAGAAGCAAAGAGTGAGAATTAACCCCCTCCTGTCTACCCTCTGGGTCCCTCCTCTCACCTTCTTCCTCGATCTTATTTCCCCTGGACATTTGGCTAGACGCCTTCCAGGTCAGGGTGCACACGTCTGGATTGTGGGTCCATGCAGCCTCAGGGCATTATGGGTTCCCCCTGCCCCCAAGACCCTGTGTCATGTGGTGTTCCTGGAAGCAGGTGCTACAATACGTGAGGCATCCGGGGAAGCTGTATGTGTGCCACGCAAGACTTGGCCCAGACGCGCAGACTGAGGGATAAAGACAAATACAAATATTACTCTCAAAATCTTTGTATAAATAAATATTTTTGGGGAATCTTGGATGATTTCATCTTCTGGAAGATTGTTTCTAGAACAGTAAAAGCCTTATTCTAAGGTGTACGTCTGACTGGATAAATATCCTTAATTACGCTTTTCTTAATCCCACGTCCACATGTACTCAACAGAGGCACCTGGGACCTGGCGCAGAGAATCTCTCACTTGTCACATACGTTGCTGGGAGTGAATGTCCTACCCAGTGGGCGCACTGCTGACTTCTGCCGTCTGAGAAGGCTGTGCTCGGGCCCCCTTCCCTTCTCGCAGAGTACATTATTCTCAGACACAGAAGAAGTGGCTCAGATTTGCAGAACATCAATTTAACCTCTGGATAATGTGGCCATAATCCCTTGGTGTGAACTCTTGTATCGGAAATGTGGTTTGTACATTAACTATAAATTAGCAACAGCACACCATTTTTGAAAATCTCATCCCACCTCCTATATCAATGGAGAATTAGAGAAACGGTGGCAAATGGCCTAAGAGTATGAGGCTAATTCTGTTACCAGGTTAAGCCTAACAGAGCTAAGCAGGAACCCCTTTCCAGACTGTGTGTCTCTTATCAGGGATTTGGGAGCGGGTAAGCAAAGCACAGTCCCGTAGTTCTCCTGTGAGCCCATGATCCCAGAGCAATGCAGAATTCCACTGGGGTATGAAGTCCACCCAGGCCATCAGTAATGAACGAGCACAGAGCAAGGGGCCGCTTAGCAGCTCCTGAGAGACATGCCCTGCTAGTGATGTCACTTTACCATTGGTAAAAAAAAGTCTATCTGAAGCTAAAATTTACAGGCTGAAGGATGTGTATGGTATGTTCATGCCTGTATGTGTGCCTGTGTATGTGTGCACATGTATAGGTATGTGTGTACCTTATTCTTCTGGTGTTCTCCAAGACTTTCCAGAGTTTGGTCAGCAAGACATTTTTCCTGCTTTATCCATGCCTAGCCCACGCTAAGGGCTTCTTGCTCAGTGTTCGTCCATGCGACACCCATTTACCTCTACTGTCCTTCAGCAGCTACGTCCTTGTTCTGAAATCCTGGCTGGTGGGATTGTGCTCCGTCTTGCCCCCAGAGCCACTGGGCATAGAGAGGGATGCAGCATGCTTGGCATGTCAGCCTGGCTGTTTCTCTCCCTGGGTCGCTCGTGGCAGCCATTCTCAAATTGCACTGGGCATGAGAATCACCCTTTAAAATGTATGATTTTAGGCTTCAGCTCTAGAGATAACTTTAGGATTGGGGTGCAGTCCAGGTTGCCTAATAACTAACTACATTTTGAGAAGCACTGCATTATATCTGATATCACCAGCTCCTACACGAGGCTTCAATAAGGAAGAGGGAAATAATTTTTCTGGCCCTAGCCTGAACCTCCCTTTTATCCAACTTCACTGAAACGCTGACCTGTGGTTCATCCTAATGAACCAAGGCAACTAGATGTGTTTCCTGAAGCATCCCAAAGAAAACAGAACACACTGTGATTCCAAATGTTTTTATGTCAGAGCTCTACTCTTAGGTGACGCAGCAGATATAAGTATGGACAGGGGTCTGGAGTCTAGCCTCCCCATTCCACACCAGTGACGGGCACCACAGAAACCTGAACCATTGTCTGTCCATCTTCAAAAGTACATACTTGTTTTTGGGGAGAGTAAAGAGTGACACTGGAAATGTCACCTCTGTTGGGAGGAGAGCTCACATGATCTGTCTGGTTTACTGCCAAGAAAAGTTCAGTACAAGTAAAAATGACTTGAAAGGTCTTGGATGCATGAAAGGAGAGATCTGGAGTCTTAGTACCTGATCAGCACGTGGTGAAAGCAGTAGGAAATTAGCTGGAGAATTTCATTTTGATTGGTTACCTAGAGCAATTCTAAGCACTATCGTTGGTCTCAAAGTTCTTTCACTGGGCTCATACCCTCTTATCCTTTTTCATAAGATTCGTGTGGAATGAGGAATTCTAATGTGTTTCCTAATCAACTGACAGCCAAGTAAGCAAACAGTTAAGATGGTCCTCAAACTACTATCTAGAAGTCTTAGGAACATCTGGAATACATTCTTGCTTCTCTCCTGCAACCAATAGACCTCATCCTTCACAAGCAAATAAAACGCCTCAATGTGCCCAAACCTTTGTTTGCATTCACTAAGAAGGCAACAAAGTCCTTTTTCTGCCTTTTTGGGTGTCATTTTTCTCTTGGGATTTCAATGCTGAGTTTACAGCACCTTGTGGAAGCCTCAGACTGGATTCTCCCCCAATAACTCCCTAGGGCAGCTAAGTGAATCAATCCTTCAGTGGGCTCTGCAGCCCAACTTTCAACCTTTTCTCCCACAGCAGCCAGAGCGAGGACCTAGGAAAGGTGAGCACACAGGAGAGCCGAGGGTCCAGGGGAGCGCGCGGGGCTGTGCGGCATCACTCGGATGCTGCCGGGTGAGCAGTGTGCAGAGTCACCTGCCGCTGGAGGACCGCGCTGTGGGCGAGCCTGCCTGCTGAGGGCTGGAATGGAGATGGGAAGGAACGCACACACCGGCTTCCCAGGGGCGGGCGCTGCCCTCGGCCCCACCATCTGCTGAAACAAAATGTAAAAACATGTCTTTATAGCTCATATTTCTAAAATGAAGTTTAAAAAATTGCCCAGCAATAAAGTAAAATGAAAAGTTGGTTCCATTTCAGTCTTGTTTGTGAATACTGATTTTTTTGGAAATTAGTAAATGGAAAAAAAGAAAATAGAAATAGAATTACTTTATTAATCTTAGAAATCAGTAATTCGAAAGGGTACCTTTACCCTGGCTCATGTTAGCAGCAGCACACCGACTGGTCTCCTCTCTCCGGGAGACTTGTGATGTATGCTCTTCCCTCCCCTCAGACCCTCTTGAAAGGGAAGAGCAACTTTGGTAGATAATGATGTTGGGATTTCAAGCTTGTACAAAGACAATATTGCTGAATACTGCAATCTGGAAAAGAAGAGGAAGCAAAATGCAAATAGCCAAAGAGCCTCTTTTATATCATCTCTGTGCAGTAGCAGGAAAGGGACAGAGAAGACCTAAGCAGGTTGGGGGTGGGGTGAAGGGAAGGCAAAAGATACACGTGTGCTCTGATGGGTTAATAGTGCAGCAGCTGAATGTCCCCACTTCCGAGTTCCATCAAAACCCAGAGGATCTGTTTTCCTGTTGTCCCAGTAAAAGTCTGGACTGGCTGATTGGCAACCATCTCCTGCCACTTGCGCTTGAAGGCTTTGGGGACTCTGAGGCAGCAAAAAAATACTACGGACCCCCGTGCAGTGCTGGTGGATGCTTCACCCTCAGTCACGCACCCAGGAGTGGCGAATAGGTTCTTCCTCCGTGTGTTTGTGGTTCACCTTTTAGTGTGAGCAGGATCTGAAAAAGAGAAAGTCAACCACTAAGTGACTAAACTGAGAGCATGTGGTTTTACTTACAGCACTGTCTGGTGTATTAAACATCACTGAAGAATAAAGAACTGGTGGCCCAAGTAAATGAGGTTCACCTCCAAGTACAAAGCTCTTAATGTTACCCACTTTTGTTAGAAGCCTTTCTAAAACGCTCCTGTTCTGCTGCTGCTTTTTTTGTGTAGTTCTCTTAGTTTCCTTTTTTCTTTTTCTTGGATAAAAACATTTTATCTCTTTCGCTTCTCAAATAGAAGATGCTAAATATGTTCATCTTTTCTAGAAACTCAGGGTCAGCATTATCAGCATTTTTAAATCGCACGGAAAAACTGTTCATTGTATGCTTCTGAGTTTTCCTAAATCTTCCCTCAATGTCAGGTTGTCAGACGATGCTTTGCCTTCTGCCCAATCCTTGTATCCCCAGAGTGTATACCTACATACCCTCCACCCAAGTTAAGGAAAGGAACATTACCCTGAATGCCTGCTAGACCCTCCCAATTCTTTCCCATTCTCACTATCCTGAGTTTTGCATTTATCCTTCTCTTCTTTGCTTTTTAAAAACAGGTGTATTACATACACTTATACCCCTAAATAATATATTGTTTAGTTTTACGTGGTTTTGAATGTTATAGTGCTCCCGTGAGTTTCTTCAGGAATGCACTCAGGAGGGGAACTGCTGGGTGGCAAGTGCTTGCGTCTTCGACTCTCCAATGCCATCTTACCTTCCAGAGTGGCTGTACGATTCACACTCCTCTGGCAGTGAAGGAACTGCCCAGCTTCCCCACATCCTCTACGCGTGGAGAAGTGGTATTGCCTAACATTTTTTTGCGCATACAATGGTATCCCACTGTGGTTTTAATTAGCATTTTTCCAACTAGGAATGAGGTTGAGCATCTTTTCCAGCATCTGTTGTGCATACATGTTTCTTCTTCTGTGAAATGTGTGGAATGCCTTTTGCTTACTTTCCTGTTGAGCTGTTCACTGATTTTTTAAAAACAGTTTTATTGAGATATAATTCACACATCGCACAATTCACTCCTTTAGTGTGTACAATTCAATGGCTTTTAGTATATTCAGAGTTCTGCATCCAACACCACCACAATCAATTTTAAATTTTTTTTTTTTTTTTGACACAGGGGTCTTGCTCTTGCTCAGGCTGGTCTTGAACTCCTGACCACAAGCTATCCTCCCACCTTGGCCTCCCAGAGTGCTAGGATTATAGGTGTGGGCCGCCTCGCCTGGCCACCACACCACCACAATTTTAGAACATTTTTATTACCCCCAAAAGAAGCCCCGTACCTCTTAGCCATCACCCCCTACACCTGTCATCCCCTAGTCCTAGGCAACCACTAATCTACTTTCTGTCTCTATAGAGTTGCCCATTCTGGACATTTCATATACGGGGAATCATAAGACATGTGGTCCTTTTGTGACTGGCTTGTTTTACTTAACGTAGAATTTTTAAGGGTCATCCACATGTAGCATATATCAGTACTCTATTCCTTTTTATGGCTGAATAATATTCCATTGTGTATATATATATATATATCACATTTTATTTATCCATTTAACAGTTGTGGACATCTCGGTTGTTTCTACCTCTTGGCTATTATTATAATAATGCTGCTATAAAAATTCATGTACAAGTTTTTGTTTGAACATATGTTTTCATTTCTCGTGGGTATAGATCTAGAAGTGGAATTGCTGGGTGATATGGTGACTCTATGTTTAACCATTTGAGGAACTGTCAAACTGTTTTCAAAAACAGTTGCACCACTTTACATTCCTGCCAGCAGTGTTGAAGGTTCCAATTTCTCCACATGGGTGCGAAGTGGTATCCAGTTGAGTGTGGTTTTGATTTGCCTTCTCCCAGTGGCTAATGATGTTGAGAATCTTTTCATATGCTTATTGGCATTGGATATTTTCTTTGGCAAAATGTCTGTTTAGATCCTTTGCCTATCTTTAAAATTGAGTTGTCTTTTTACTTATTGAATTGTAAGAGTTCTTTATATATTCCAGATAAAAGTCCCTTGTCACATACATGATTTGTAAAATATTTTCTCCCATTGTGTGGGTGGTTGTTTCACTTCCTTGATAGTGTCCTTTGAAGCACAAAATTTTAAAATTTTGATGTCCAGTTTGTCTATTTTTTTCTTTTGCTGTTTATGCTTTTGATGTCACATCCAAGAAACTGCTTATTGAATTTCAGAAGTTCTTCGCTTAATACCTGGGTACTAATTTTTTGCTTCTCTGCATTACAAACATCATCACCTAGTTTGTGACTTATCTCTTTACTCTCTTTATAGTATTTTTTAGGAGATTGTTTTATGATTTATTAATTTACAAGAAAAGTCCTATTCAGGATAAAAATTAGATTGTATTTAGATATGCACTTAACAAGTGACCTTTTCAGAAAATAATTTTTTAAAAAATGTTAAGACTTCCAGAAAATCCAGGAAAGTCACCATAAAAAAGGATGGGTTCTTTAAAAAAAAAACCAAAACACTTTTTTAAAATAAAAAACTTCAAATATATACACAAGCACAAAAATAGTATATAATACACTTCCATGTTCCCATCATCTAGCTTCGATAATTATCAACATTCTACCATTTGTTTCATCTCTCTCTTCATGTTTTTTTTCCTGGAGTACTTTCAAAGCAAACCCAAGATAATATATCATTTCACTCATAAATATTTCAGAATATATCTCTAATGGATAAGGACTAAAGGAAAAAAACCCCACAGTATCTTTATGGTATCTTAATTCTTAATTTTAACAAAGTCAAACTTGTCAATTTTTACCTTTACGATCTGCACTTTTTGGGTCTAATTTAAAAAAATCCTTTCCTTACACTGTGGTCATAATGATACTGTACTCTAATGTCTTCTAAAAGATTTACACTCTTGCTTTTCATATTTTAAGTCTTTAATCCAACCTGCAATTGTGTACGGTGTGAAGCACATATCTAATTTCATTTTTTTCCCATACAATAATTGTTCTAACATTATTTATTGGAAAGTCTGTCCTTTCCTCCTGTAACTGCAATGGCTCTTGGTCGTGAATTGTTTACTACACATAGAAGACCAGTTTTAGCTTTCTCTGTTTTGTGCCAACGCCACAATCTCTTAAGTACTTTAGCTTGATAATAATTCTTATCTGGTTAAGACAAGTCACACACAGCTCCCTATTCTCATCCCCATTCTTTAGGACTACAAGGGTTGTTCTTTTCTCTTCCATATAAATTTCATAATCAGTTTAACAAATTTCAAAAAAAAAAATAAACAAGTAGTACTCTCTCAAATCTATAAATCAATTTTAGGGAGAACTGAGATCTTTACCAAACTGTGATTTTTAATCCATGAACATGTAGGTCTCTCCATTAATTTTTTAAAGTGTCTCTCAATAGGTTTTATACACATATATTTTAGTAATAGGTCTTAAGAATCTTTTATTAGATTTATTCCTAGGTGTATGTTTTGATGCTCTGCAAAGGGTATCTTTTCTGTAATCACATGCTTTCCCTGTTCTTTGAATTACATTCAATAGAAATATGTAATTGATTTTAGAAAACTCTCTTAAAAGAAAGTTAATTTATTTGAACATTCCTTTTGGGTTTCTTATCAAATACATTATATATTATCTGAGAATAATGACAATTTGTTTCTTTCTTTCTGATCCATATGTCATTTCCTTTCTTATTTTACTTTACTGGCTAGGATTTCCCACCACAACACTGAACAGAAGTGATGGTGGACACCCTTGTCTCGCTCCCCATTCTAAAGGCACTGAATGCTTTCAAAGTTTCCCAATTAAAAGTATGATGTTTACTGTTGGATTTTGTAGAGATATTTTATTATAGGTAGTGAAAGTTTCCTTCTATTTCAGGAATTTTTTTAAGTCATGAGGATACTGAATTTTATCAAATGCTCATTCTGTATCCATTGAGAGAAGCATATGATTTTTTCCCCCTTTAATCTGTTACTGCAGTAAATTACATTAGCTAATTTTTTAATACTAAACTCTGGGATAAATCTTACTTGGTCATGATATATTGTTTTTTTTTAAACATTACTGGATTCAATTTGCTAATGTTTTGTGTTTTGTTTGGAATTTTTACATTTTCATCCCTGATTAAGAATGTCTTGTAAATTTAGAACTTTTATTTGGACTGTCCTTATCAGGTTTTGATATTAAGATAAGGGATTGCAAAGTGTTCCCTCTTTTCCTATACTCTGGGGTAGTTTGTACATTGGAATATTTGTTCCTGGAATGTGGTCAAACTCACCAGTAAACCATAAAAGTTTGGTGTATTTGTGGGAAGATTTTTGTTCTTGATTCAGTTTTCTTAATAATTAAAGGAATATTTGGATTTTATGTTTCTTCTTGAGTAAATTTTTATAATAGGAAACTATCTATCTCACCAAAGTTTTGAAAATGTATCAGTATACAGTTATTCATAATATCTACCTACGATCTGTTTAATCTCTGAGGCATGTAAAATAATGTCTCTATTCATTCCTCTCAACTGTTTATTTCTATTTTATTAATTTCCTCTGTTATCTTTATTATTATTTATTTTCTTTTACTTGTTATTTTCTTTGGATTTATTTTGTTGTTCTTTTTTTAACTTCTTAAGCCAGATACTTAGCACATTAACTTTCAGCCTCTCCCCTTCCCTCACTATAATACCTTTAGGTATTACCTTAGGTTTTCAATACTAGATAACATTTTCTAATTGTATTATGATTTTTTTGATGAGTTAACTCTTTCTTAATTTCAAAATATATGAGGATTTCCCAGATATCTTTCTGTTACTGCCTTGTGGTCAGGGAACACGGTGCTTGAAATGTAATTTAAGGCCTAGCACATAGTTTCTGCAACTACCCTGGGGATGCTTGCAAAGAACATTCATTCTGCAGTTATTTAATGTGATGTTCTATACACGTCTATTAGATCAAGCCTGTTAATTGAGTGGTTCAAATTTTCCAAAACATTACTAATTTCCAGACTGTTTGATCTGTCAATTACTGAGGTACATTAAAACACTGCACTATAAAGGTGGATTTATCTATTTCTCTTTGTGGTTCTGTTAATTTTCTGTCCAATATACTTTCCACAAATATGCATCTTATTTATTAAATTAAAAGGATTAAATATATTAGTTAAAATAAATCAACAAGAAAAGGTTGACTACTTTCCTGGTGAACCTTCAACCATAATGTAAGGACTCTATTTCTTGATATGCTTCTTGCCTGAAAAATCTATTTTGTCTGGTAAATATAGCTACGTCAGCTTCCTTCTGGTTGATATTGCCCTGGTACATCTTTTTCCAACCTTTTTCTTTCATCCTTTTTATATGTTTATGTTTAAGATTGTCTTGTGTAGTAGACTGAAAGTGGATTTTTAAAAACCCAGGCCTACCGCAGAATATATATGCCTGGTTGGTTGGCCATTTTCCCTTACCTCTACGGCTTCCACCTCGTCCTTGCCTGATGTAGCAGCCACCCATTCAATCCTCTGCTCAGAACCCCTTGATGACATCCACTACACTGAGATGAAAAGCGCAATGCCTCTCCTTGGCCCTCTGGGTCCTGTCTGATCTGGCTTCTTGTCTTCTCTCAGCCTCATCTGTCCTTGCTCTCCTCCTGTTACGCTGCAGCCCCACTTGAATTTCCAGAACACGGCAGCCACCTCCTCAAGTCATGTGCGTGTGCCGTTCCCTCCACCTGGAATTCCCTTCCCTACACATCTACCAGCTCACTACTTCATCCTCTCTTCAGGTCTTACCTCAAATGCCACCTGCCCTGACTACTCTATTTAGAATAATGAACCTCCCCATTCTCTACCTTCTTTCACTGCTTTATTTTTTCTCTGGAACACGTACCACTATCTAGTGTACCATTTGTGTTACTTATTTGGTTCATTGTCTGTCTTTCCTATCAGGGATTTTTGGCTGTTTTGTTCACTGCTCTGTGCCTTGTGCTTTGCATAGTGTTGAGCACATAGAAGATGCTCGGTACATATCTGTTGCATGCATGAATCAGACTTTGACTTTAACTGGAACATGTAGTCCACTCACATTTTGAAATGACTAATGTTTTTATTTATTTCTACTGTCTTAAGTTGTGCTTTCTATTTGTTCTATCTTTTCTGTGTTTTTCTCTTTGTGGATTTATTCTTTTTTCTCATTCCATTTTTTTCTCTGCTACTTTGGAAGTTTTATATTTCTATTCTTTTAATAGTTATTACATTAATTTTAGCATTTGTATATATTAACCATGTAAAATTGAAATTAATCGATAACTTTTATCTTTTCACTGCACGGTATCAAGTTAGACTACTTTAACTCTGATCATCCCCTCCCCTTGATTTACATGATATATGTTTGGATATTTTCATTCTTCCATTTTTTTTTAACTTCACAAGAACATTTTTATCACTTTATTGGTTAGTATGTTTATATTTGCCCATATTTATACACAGTCTTTGCTCATAAATTTCTCCTGCATTTCAGACCTTTTTTTCTGATATCACCTTCCTCTGTCTGAAATATATTCTTTAGACTCTTATGGTGAAGGTCTACTAATGACAAATTCTTTTGGGTTTTATGTGTTGGAAAATGTATTTCATCCTCAGTCTTGAAAGATTTTTTAAAGCCATTATCTCTTTAAATATTGTCTCTTTCCTGTTTTTTATTTCCAGTACTCCAATTAGATAATTAGGTCTTCTCAATGTTTTTCTACCTTTTCTTTCTGTGCTACATTCCAGATAATTTCTTTAAATACATCTTTCAGATCATTAAATCTCTCTTCAGCTAGGTCTAATCTGCAATTAGGCCTATTCATTGATTTTTAAATTTTAATTATTTTTTTCAATTATAAAAGAACTACTTAGTTCTTTTTCAAATCTGCTTAGTCATAATTTTAATGTCTTGATTTTACTCATGTTTTTACTCCTTCTTTAATTTCTCTAAACATGAGAAAATTTATTTTGCATGATTTGGTAATTTCAGTATCTTAGCCTTTGCAGGTCTAATACTATTATGTGTTGTTTTTGCTGGCTTTTGCTCATGATGCCTCATTTCCTCATTTATTTTGTGATTTTAAACGGTGATCTCACATTTCTTACAACTTTACCTGTGAGAATTATTTGAGCTTTGGGTTAAGGGAGGATTCCTCCAGATTAAATATGCATTTGATTACATTAGCTGCCTGGGGCCACCACCACCTTAGGACCACCTTAAACTAAATTCTCAATCTTAAGTTTTTCAGGCCACCTAGGGAATGTGAATTCAGGTCCACGCTTAGAGGAGGGCCAGCTTGTGGTTATAAATCGTCAGGGGAGAGTCCCTACTCCACTCAGCACCAAGGTTCAAGATAGGCAATTTCCTTTCAGTGCCTGTGTGGATGAAGGAAGGGTGAGAGGGAGGGCTTATTTTTGGTTGACTTTATATGGAGCATACTGCCAGCTCTTTGGGGTCCCCTCTTTATGTGAAGGTTTCCAACTGGACTCCTCACCCTGGGATTTTCCTGTTATCCCTTACACCCTACCATAATTCTGGTCCAGAGCCACTTCAATCCCCACCCTGCCTGGTGACCCAGTGATGATGTCGTAAGAGCAGGACACATACATAGAACAATGTTACTGCATTTCCCCCTCGCTGCCTCTGTGGCCATGATCACAGCCTGGCTCGTTTTAGAAGGACTTTAAAATATGAGCCATTGAAGTTAACCCCTTCTCTTCATTTTTGCTTTGATGTCCTGGCCTGGAAATTATTACTATTCTTTTTTGTCAAATGTCTATTGATAATACCATCTATTTATGCACTCACTTGGCATTTATCAAATGGATGAAGTTACACCTTATTTCATTAGTTCTAAAGTCAACAAGCAACACAAACATAAAATATATTCAAAATTGCCCTTAAGAATCTTCAAGCACCTGTAAAATACATCATACCAGTTTGGCAACCATCGGGGAGCCCAACAAACCCAGTTCCCCTTTCAGCCTGCTGTTCTTCCGTTAGTACCTGACTAAAGTGACTGGCTTGTGTTTAGGGCCACAGAGATCGAAAATATTTTTAGGCATCGTGATCAACATTTGCCTAGGTGAACTACACTATGAGAATCGCCCAGAATGGAGAACTACTGAAGCAAGAGCAGTTTCACCTTTCGTGCTCACTTGGAAGCCTAAGTTCCCTGAGAGGAATGGTGGATAGACTCTGCTAAACTGTCTAAATCATTATTTCCTTTGCTGTTTAGGGGGACATGGGGAGGGACTCTGTCTTGTATGTCCCCTGCTACACTCTTTCAGGTGCAGAGACCACATCTTAAATTTTTCACATGATCCAGAGCACCAAGCATGTGCTCTGTAAACATTTACATGGGAGCTGCCTGGTAAATAGTTGACTGACTGATGTGGGAAATATCAATAGCAGTGTTACCCTATGGGGAGCAAAAGACTTCCAACTAACAATACAAACTATGCTTCTGCAAACAACAAAAGGCCTGCTATAAGTGGCAGTCCACACTTCTAGGCCAGTGCTCCTACCACCCATCAGCTGTCTGAAGGTAAGGGATGTGAATTTTCAATGAGATCATCTCACTCAACGCTTTTCCAGTTCAGAAAAGAGAATTTGTGACTTCCCTGCTAGTAAAGAAGGCCCAGACCTCAAATGATATGTACATATAACCAAAGTTATTTTTCTCTCCCCAAGGTCTGAAGTGAACAGGAGAGAGAAACTAAAAAATTTAATTTTTAAAATTACCTAAATGCAAAGACTTCTGCCTTTTAGATTTGTCCCTAAGGCCTTTAAAACTGACCAGGGTGGCCCTGGTAGGTTCTTCTGGCAACATTCTGGTTTGATAAGAAAGTGAATAAATCAATTTATTTATATCCTGAGTGACAGTGGGAGCAAGGGACAGCTGGTGAGTGTGGGCCAACCTGCCGCCCCTCACCTTCCAGGGCACAGCTCCAGTATGCAGGAATGAGCACCACGGGCAAAACAGCATCAGATCCATTTCATGAAACCCTGTCTGGGTGACACAAAGGCGCCGGGCACAGCTGCAAGGGGATTGTGCAGAGCACAGGCAGCTCCTGCGTAGCCGTAATACAGCCCAGCCACAAGAGACCAGGGAGCTGTGACCGCAGCAGCGCCACGAGGCCCTCGTGCCCTCCCAGAAATCCTTTTTAATTTCTCATGAGCAATGCAGGCACCCAGTTCAATTCAGATGTTAAGACCAACAGGAGCTCAAATGTCCATCTATGGGGGAAGATTTACTTTCTACTTACAAATGAGTGAATAATTTAATAAAATGCTATTTTAAGGAATTCTACCGTAAAGAACTAAAGTAATTTACATAAGACTAAGGCTTCTTCTGAGAAAAATACACGTA